>JAKVIS010001086.1:0-41108 GCA_033119425.1 Bufotes viridis
TTTGCAGCCCTCTAGCCCTTTCCTGGACTATTTTACAGTCTTTTTAGTGCCTAAAAGTTCGGGTCCCCATTGACTTCAATGGGGTTCGGGTTCGGGATAAAATTCGGGTCGAGTTCGGATCCCGAACCCGAACATTTTCGGGAAGTTCGGCCGAACTTCCCGAACCCGAACTTCCAGGTGTTTGCTCATCTCTAGTCCCCGAGCCACTTAGTTATCACTTTTACCTTATGGCACGGTGCTCCATCATGCTGGAAAATGCATTGTTCTTCACCAAACTGTTGTTGGATTTTTGGAAAAAGTTGCTAGTGGAGGTTGTTTTGGTAGCATTCTTTATTCATGGCTGTGTTTTTGGGCAAAATTGTGAGTGAGCCCACTCCCTTGGATGAGAAGCAACCCCACACATGAATGGTCCTAGGATGCTTTACTGTTGGCATGACACAGGACTGATGGTAGCGCTCACCTTTTCTTTTCCGGACAAGCCTTTTTCCAGATGCCACAAACAATCGGAAAGAGGCTTCATCAGAGAATATGACTTTTCCCCAGTCCTCAGCAGTCCATTCACAATACTTTCTGCAGAAGATCAATATGTCCCTGATGTTTTTTTTGGAGAGAAGTGGCTTCTTTGCTGCCCTTCTTGACACCAGGCCATCTTCCAAAAGTCTTCGCCTCACTGTGCGTGCAGATGTGCTCACACCTGCCTGCTGCCAATCCTGAGCAAGCTCTGCACTGGTGGCACTCTGATCCCGCAGCTGAATCCTCTTTAGGAGACAATCCTGGCGCATTCTGGACTTTCTTGGACGCCCTGAAGCCTTCTTAACAAGAATTGTGCCTCTTTCCTTGAAGTTCTTGATGATCCTATAAATTGTTGACTGAGGTGCAGTCTTAGTAGCCACAATTTCCTTGCCTGTGAAGCCATTTTTATGCAACACAATGAAGGCTGCAGGCGTTTCTTTGCAGGTCACCATGGTTAACAATGGAAGAACAATGAATTCAAGCATCACCCTCCTTTTAACATGTCAAGTCTGCCATTATAACCCAATCAGCCTGACATAATGATCTCCAGCCTTGTGCTCGTCAACATTCTCACCTGAGTTAACAAGACGATTACTGAAATGATCTCAGGAGGTCCTTTAATGACAGCAATGAAATGCAGTGGAAAGGTTTTTTTGGGATTAAGTTAATTTTCATGGCAAAGAAGGACTATGCAATTCATCTGATCACTCTTCATAACATTCTGGAGTATATGCAAATTGCTATTATAAAAATTTAAGCAGCAACTTTTCCAATTTCCAATATTTATGTAATTCTCAAAACTTTTGGCCACGACTGTACTATTGGCATGGCTGTGATTGGGAAACTGCAGCATATGACCCAGCCTCTATTTAAGCTGGAGTCACATAGCGCTGCCCGTCACTCTGCTCGGATTAGTGTAGAACTAGTGTTGATCACGAATTTTCGAATTGTGAATTTTAATCGCGAATATCAGCACTTCGAGAATTGGCGAATATTTAGAATATCGCAAAATATATTCGCAATTGCGAATATTCGCTTTATGCAAATTTTTTATATGCAAATTTTCGCAAGCAAGAAAATAATGTCATTATTTTCTTGTTAGCAAAAATTTGCATAAATTAGCGTAAAAATTTGCATAAAGCATAAAGCTGGTATATAAAAGGTAACTTATTTTTATGCTAATTTATGCGAATTTTTATGCTGATTTTTGCGAATTTTTTATGCGAATTTTCGCAAACAAGAAAATAATGTCTGGAGATTACGAATTTGCGAATTTTCGAATATTTGGCGAATATTCGCCCAAATATTCGCGAAATATTGCAAATTCGAATATTGCCCCTGCCGCTCATCACTATGTAGAACTAGTCTGCAGCTGCTGTGAGGGAGAGATCAGGGAGAAATCTTATGAAGAACTGCTTCTTTACTCAGCGATCTACAGCAAATGTGTTTTTTGGGTGCAGTGCACAATTGTTTTAAGCCTGCCCTGAGCTAACTACTACTGAAAACAAACTTTTTTTCCTACAGTTAGTCAATACATAATCGGCAGACATTTTATGCAACGATAGTGCACCAGCACAGGATATCTGCATGTCTGCAAGTCCAGAAATACTGCTTTGAGACAATGGGGTTTAAAAAACCCTCTGTTTCATATAGGGCACATCTAGGATTATAGGTGCATAAGGGACTGTTCATTTTAGGCCACAAATACCGCTTTGGCTTACTGGGGTTAAAAAAAAAACTCTGATATACTGCACATCTGGGATTATAGGTGCATAATTGAGTGTTACATTCAGGCCAGAAATGCGGCTTTCTCATACTGGGCCATACTGGGGTGAAAAAAAAAAAACTCTGTTTCATATAGTGCACATCTGTGACTATAGGTGCATAAGTGAGTATTACATTCAGGCCAGAAATACGGCTTTCTCATACTGGGCAATAATGGGGTGAAGAAAAAAAAAACTCTGTTTCATATAGTGCACATCTGGGATTATAGGTGCATAAGGGACTGTTTATTTTAGGCCACAAATTCCGCTTTGGCTTACTGGGCTGTCATATAGAGTTTAAAAAATTTTTTAGTGCAAAACCCTACATCAGGGTTTTTATTGGCAGGTAATTACTTTTAACAGACTCAAACACTTTTTACTTTGCTTGGTGAACGCTAACTATGAGACAAACATCTAATAAGGGACGCGGTCATGGTCGTGGTGGAGCCTCTGGTGCAGGCAGAGGACGTGGCCGTTCTGGCAGAGCTACACGTCCTACTGAACCTACTACCTCAGGTCCCAGTCGCCGCCAGAATCTACAGCGATATTTGGTCGGGCCTAATGCCGTTCTAAGGATGGTAAGGACTGAGCAAGTACAGGCGCTAGTCGATTAGGTGGCCGACAGTGGATCCAGCACGTTCACATTATCTCCCACCCAGTCTTCTGCAGAAAGCGCACAGGTGGTGCCTGAAACCCATGCCCATCAGTCTGTCACATCACCCCTGTGCATATCGGGGAACCTGTCTGAGCCTCAAGTCATGCAGCAGTCTCTTATCCTGTTTGAAGACTCTGCTGGCAGGGTTTCCCAAGGGCTTCCACTTAGCCCTTCCCCAGGGGTAGAATGCACTGACACACAACCACTTATGTTTCCTGATAAGGACATGGGAATACCACCTCATCAGAGTCCGCACGTCTCTGATGATGACTAAACACAGATACCAACTGCTGCGTCTTTCTGCAGTGTGCAGACCGAACAGGAGGTCTGGGAGGAAGACTGTGTGGAAGACGATACAGGGGACGATGAGGTCCTAGACCCCACATGGAATGAAGGTCGTGCCACTGACTTTCAGAGTTCGGAGGAAGAGGCAGTGGTGAGACCGAGCCAACAGCGTAGCAAAAGAGGGAGCAGGGTGCAAAAGCAGAACAGCCGCCACCAAAACAGTTCGCCTGCTACTGGCCACCGCCACCAGGGACCGAGCACACCAAAGGCAGCTTCAAGGAGTTCCCTGGCATGGCATTTCTTCACACAATGTGCTGACGACAAGACCCAAGTGGTTTGCACGCTGTGCCATCAGAGCCTGAAGCGAGGCATTAACGTTCTGAACCTTAGCACAACCTGCATGACCAGGCATCTACATACGAGACACGGGCTGCAGTGGAGTAAGCACCTTCAAAACCAAGAACGGGTTCAGGCCCCTCCTAGTCCCTCTTCTGCTGCTCCCTCTGCCTCCTCCTCCGCCTCTGGAGGAACGTTGGCACCTGCCGCCCAGCAAACAGATGATGTGCCACCAACACCTCCGTCAACAAGCATCTCCACCATGTCACACGGAAGCGTTCAGCTCTCCATCTCACAAACCTTGGCGAGAAAGCGTAAATTCCCACCTAGCCACCCTCGATCCCTGGCCCTGAATGCCAGCATTTCTAAACTACTGGCCTTTGAAATGCTGTCATTCAGGCTGGTGGAGACGGACAGCTTCAAACAGCTCATGTCGCTTGCTGTCCCACAGTACTTCGTTCCCAGCCGCCACTACTTCTCCAGGAGAGCCGTGCCCTCCCTGCACAACCAAGTATCAGATAAAATCAAGTGTGCACTGCGCAACGCCATCTGTGGCAAGGTCCACCTAACCACAGATACGTGGACCAGTAAGCACGGCCAGGGACGCTATATCTCCCTAACTGCACACTGGGTAAATGTAGTGGCGGCTGGGCCCCAGATGGAGAGCTGTTTGGCGCACGTCTTTCCGCCGCCAAAGATCGAAGGGCATCATTCTTTGCCTCCTGTAGCCTTCTCTTCCTACTCGGCTTCCTCCTCCTCTTCTATTACCTCTTCATCTGGTCAGCGACAGATCTTCACCACCAACTTCAGTACAGCCAAGGGTAAACGTCAGCAGGCCAATCTGAAAATGATGTGTTTGGGGGACAGGCCCCACACCGCGCAGGAGTTGTGGCAGGGTATAGAACAACAGACCGACGAGTGGTTGCTGCCAGTGAGCCTCAAGCCCGGCCTGGTGGTGTGCGATAATGGGCGAAATCTCTTTGCAGTTCTGGGACTAGCCGGTTTGACGCACATCCCTTGCCTGGCGCATGTGCTGAATTTGGTGGAGCAGAAATTCATTCACAACTACCCCGACATGTCAGAGCTGCTGCATAAAGTGCGGGCCGTCTGTGCGCGCTTCCGGCGTTCTCATCCTGCCGCCGCTCGGCTGTCTGCTCTACAGGGTAACTACGGCCTTCCCGCTCACCGCCCCATACGCGACGTGCCCACCAGGTGGAACACCACCTTGCACATGTTGGAGAGACTGTGCGAGCAGCAGCAGGCCATAGTGGAGTTTCAGCTGCAGCACGCACAGGTGAGTCGCACTGCGGAACAGCACCACTTCACCACCAATGACTGGGCCTCCATGCGAGACCTGTGTCCCCTGTTGCGCTGTTTCGAGTACTCCACCAACATGGCCAGTGGCGATGACGCCGTTATCAGCGTTACAATACCACTTCTATGTCTCCTTGAGAAAACACTTAGGGCGATGATGGAAGAGGATGTTGCTGAGGACGCGGAGGCAGAGCCGGTTCTAGATGAAATGGGGCCCGGGGGCGAAAAACAATAAGGGGCCCACCTCCATGTCACATCATCAATCACCCCCTTCGCGTCACATTATTTCCCCCCCCCCCCCTCCATGGCAGCATACAGAAATACAGCGCCCCATACCTCTTACATCCAGTGACGTCTCCTTTGATGTAGATGTTCTTTCACCCCGTCTTCTCCTTTCAGACCAGACCACCATTTTGTCGCCATTTTCCATCTCTGCAGTTTGACAACAAAAATAAATCTTAGTTTACTACTTTTTCATCATCCTCCCATCTTTTGGACGAATCATCCTACTACCCCCAATTCTGTGCCGCTGTGCTCCCCAATACCATACTGCAGAAACAGATAATACCCCTGATAATACTCGTACCACACAGAGCCCCCCATATAAAATACCCCTTCTTTGTGGCTTCAGTAGAAGCCTCCATAGATGCCCCTCAATCATGTGCCAGTAAGAAGTGACCTCAATAATGTGCCAGTAAAAAGTGCTGCTCCCAATGATGCCCCCCATCCATGTCACGTCATCACCTTCTCCTTTTTCCTTCTCCCCCCCCCCCTCGAATGGCACATTTCGCCCCCTGTATGGGTCAGTGGCAGCAGCACATCTCTCCCCCCCCCCCCCCAGCTCCCATGGCACATTTCTCCCCTCTATGTGCCAGTGCCACATGGCAGCAGCACATCACTTCCCCACCCCCATGGCCCTCATGGCACATTTCTCCCCTCCCCATCTCTCCTTCTGTGGCCCCTCCACCCCCCAATGGCACATTTCTCCCACTCCAATCCATGGGCCAGTGGGCTGCTACAAATCGATCCATCCCCCCCGCCGGGTTTCTCCTACTCCATCTCATGGACCAGTGGCAGACAGACATAGGATCCATCCATCCATCGATTTGTTAGCTATTATAGGTATTATACCAAATATAAATACCTGTAAGGTTACTTTAAGTTCTGTGAGACTGTGACTGAGGGAGGAACAGGCAGGCATCGGTGACTCGTGGGCCTTGGCTCGTCGCTCCTTCTTCTCTCAGAGTCTCTGGGGGCGAAGCTTCCTCAGCTCAGTGGCAACGTCATGTGAAGACGTGTCTGTGCGGCAGCTGCGAGCCTGTGCACGCTCCAGCCACTGCAGGCAGGCCAGGCAGCGGAGCTCAGAGTGGCTGCGGGCCCCACCCACTCCTCACTCTTTCAGGCCGGGCGCTTTCACTGAGTCTGCGCTGTTAGTCGGCCGGCGGCAGCCGACTGCAAATAAATAGTATAGTTGGGTTAGTTGTTTGCGGCGGGTGGGCCGGCGCCCCCTAAGGACTCGGGGCCCGGAGGCAATTGCCCCCCCTGCCTCTATGGTAGCGCCGGCCCTGCGAGGAGGAGGAAGAGGGGTAATTTCTAACACTTTCAGGCCAGTCTTTTAGAAGTGGCTCAGAGTGAGTTTTTTTGCAACAGCAGAGGCCAGGTACAAATGTGGCCAGCCAGGGCCCATTACTGGAGGACGAGGATGAGGAGGAGGTGGAGGAGGATGAAGCATGTTCACAGCGGAGTGGCACCAAACGCAGCTCGGGCCCATCACTGGTGCATGGCTAGGGGGGATACGGAGGACACAGATGATATGCCTCCCACAGAGGACAGCTTGTCCTTACTTCTGGGAAGCCTGGCACACATGAGCAACTACATGCTGCAGTGCCTGCGCAACGACAGCAGAGTTGCCCACATTTTAACGTGTGCTGAATACTGGGTGGCAACCCTGCTGGATCCCTATTACAAAGACAATGTGCCGTCCTTAATTCCCTCACTGGAACGTGATTGTAAGATGCGCGACTACAGGCGCACGCTGGTAGACGCGCTCCTGAGAGCATTCCCAACTGACGCTGGGGGACAAGTGGAAGCACAAGGCGAAGGCAGGGGAGGAGGACGAGGTCGCCAACGCAGCTGTGTCAGCGCCAGCACCTCACAAGGCAGGGTTAGCATGGCCGACATGTGGAAACGTTTGTCACCTCGCCGCAACAACCGCCCCAAACTGCTGATATGGAGCGTGTTAGCAGAAGGCAGTATTTGAACAACATGGTGGAACAGTAAGTCTGCACACGCCTACACGTACTGACTGATGGTTCTGCCCCATTCAACTTCTGGGTCTCCAAATTGTCCACATGGCCAGAGCTTGCCCTGTATGCCCTGGAGGTGCTGGCCGTGTATTTAGCACAGCAGGAGGCGTCATTACAGACAGACGCAGCCGCCTGTCCACAGCCAATGTGGACAAGCTCATGTTCATTGAAATGAACCAGGCCTGGA
Organism: Bufotes viridis; assembly: GCA_033119425.1. Lineage (NCBI taxonomy): Eukaryota > Metazoa > Chordata > Amphibia > Anura > Bufonidae > Bufotes > Bufotes viridis. The sequence goes on from JAKVIS010001086.1 coordinate 7,360, forward strand.
TCCCACAAGACTTGTCTGTACCTTGTGCAGAATAGACAGTTCTAACAACCTCAACCATCCATCCCTGTACTCAAGTGCACTTATTCCTTTTATTTTATTTTTTATATGTCCCAATATTTTGGGGGATACTCCTATGTAAAAATGCAAAATAAGGCCTCATGCACACGACCGTTGTTTGTTTCCGCGTCCATTCCATCCGCAGATTTTGCATCAGCCAAAAAAAAATGGATGACGGACCGTTTTTTTGGCAGATCCAGTGTAATAATGCCTATCCTTGTACGCAAACATGAAAAACATAGGACATGCTCTATTTTTTTTACGGAATGTAAACACAGACCACGGATGCGGAACAAAAATGGTTGACCATCCACATTTTTTGACGGACCCATTGAAATGAATGGGGAAGCATCCTGTCCGTGAAAAAAACGGAACGGACGCGGAAACAAACAACGGTCGCGTGCATGAGGCCTAACACACATCTGTGTTGGCTACCTATTCCTTCTTCGCCGACGCTTCCACCTAGACTGCCACGTGAGCCTAAACCTCCACATCTACCCATTCACCGCCTCCTCAACCTCTTCCTCCTACATCATTCCTAATTTTTATTTTTTTTAAGGTCTTTTAGTTTTTTTCTTATTCATTTCCCTATCCACATTTGTTTGCAGAGCATTTGCCATGCTCTTAAGCACATTTTGCTGCCTTTTGCAGCCCTCTAGCACTTTCCAGGGCTATTTTAGAGCCATTTTAGTGGCCAAAAGTTCGGGTCCCCATTGACTTCAATGGGGTTTGGGTTCGGGTTCAAGTTCGGGTAAAGTACGGGTCCCGAACCCAAAGTTTTTTTTCAAGTTTGGCGAATCCTGCCGAACCCGAACATCCAAGTGTCCGCTCAACTCTACTATTGCTAAGTACTATAAAAATGGAAGAATACCTAGAGGACTAAGAGTTCATCTGTGTCCCACATTATTTCCAACCAATAAAGAATACTGCGACAAGTTCGAAACCATTATTAAATGTTAATTCGATTTCCTTATACTCAATATTGAATTTCTCCAAAAGGCCTTTGTCGAGTCAAAAGAAAAATTAGCAACGATTGAAACACAATTCATTTCAACAACCTCCTCCATTGAATGGACGGATTTGAAAAAGAAAACAGAAAAAATCCTTGAGGAACATAAAAAATATCTAGAGAATACAAAAAAAGCATGTTCATCCGTAACACAGATGTTCATCTCGCTGCCTCCTGCAGTGTAGATTGTGCCGTGTACTAAAGGAAATGTGTCATCACATCAAAATGTGTTATTGGGTATATGGGGTCATAATTTTTTTATGATGCACAAGTTTATATGGGTCACATAATTATATATGGAACACAAGTTTATATGGCACTTTAGGAACATCATTTTATATGGATAACTTGAGGGAATTTTGCATAGCGCACTTTTAGAGACATCATTTTTATGGAGCAATGTAGGAAGCATCATTTTATGTAAGACATTTTGGGGGCATCATTTTCTACAGTCCCTATTGGCTGGCAAAAGTTTATATAGGACATTTTGAGAGACATCATTTTAAATCGGGCATTTTGAAGTAGACTATTATATACCGGAAAGAAGATACTGTACATAGTATGTTGTGCCATGTGTGGGGAATTGCTCTAGTAGTCAGCGGTGCGGGTGCAGTACAGAGGCAAAAGGGAGTCCAGGAAGTGCAGAAAACAGTGTTTTATTTCACACTTGCTCAAATAAAACTCCAAACGGTCACTTAGTGTTAAATCACACACAGCAAAAACTTAAGGCAAAACAAAAAGTCCAAGACAGGTTCCAATCACCTGTGTTGTTTTAGTTGCGTGTTCGCACCTGGCTGTCAGCCCAGCCGCAGGTAAATCCACCCTCCGGCTTCCAGGATAATCACCTCTTTGCTGAGCTCTTGCTTCCAGCCCTGAGAGCTCCACAGCGTTACTAGCAGCTCCAGGACAATCGCTCCCCCACCTGCTGAGGTGGCTGCCTTTTTAAAGGCCCGGCAAAAGTCTGGCCTGGACCGTGGGGAATAGGCACCCGCCCAACTCTTTGCCTACTCCCAGTAAGAGCCGGCCCGGATTGGCTTTGCAGCCAAACTAAATACCAATGTGTCAAGCAGCACTAGCTGCTGCTGACACACAAAAAACCCGGCTCTTACCTCACCGAGGCCAGGAACCTCGGTGACACGTACCTTCCGTCGACGACGGAACCTTGCGCCCTCTTACACCCCCCCCCTTTGTTCAACCCTGAGGGGGTGAACACATGTGAGGCAGTGGACGCGGGACAGGGCATATGCGTTACCCTGCAAGCGGCCTGCCCTGTGTTCTACGGAGAATTTGAAGTTCTGCAAGGATAGGACCCGAGCATTCCTCTGCTTGGCCTGGCTCATCCACTTAAAAAGGGGAATGGTCGGTCACCAGACGGAACCTCCTCCCTAACAAGTAATAGCGGAGAGATTCGAGTGCCCACTTGATAGCCAGGCACTCCCTCTCCACTATACTATACCTGGTCTCGGCTAGGTTGAGCTTACGGCTCAGGAAGACAACGGGATGTTCTTTCCCATTGACTTCCTGAGACAGTACTGTACCGAGGCCTACCTCCGAGGCATCAGTCTGTACTATGAACTCCCTGTTGAAGTCGGGTGTCACCAAAACCGGGGACCCACACAGGGCCGACTTCAACGCAGAGAAAGCCTCCTCCGCCTTCTCACTCCAGTGAACCTTTCCAGACTTTCGTCCCTTCAACAGGTCTGTCAATGGCGCTGCTATTGTGGCAAAGTGGGGCACAAACCTCATGTAGTACCCTACAATTCCCAGGAACGACTTTACCTGCCTGGTGGTGACCGGTCGGGGCCAATTACGTATTGCCTCTATCTTAGTTACCTGAGGTTTGATGACTCCCCGCCCAATGACATACCCCAGATACTTGGTCTCTTCTAACCCAATTGCACACTTTTTTGGATTAGCGGTTAGTCCAGCTTTCCTAAGGGCATCAACTACCGCCTGCACTTTGGGCAAATGGCTTTCCCAGTCGGTGCTGTGGATGACTACATCATCTAAGTAGGCTGAGGCGTACCGACGATAAGGTCGCAGCACAATGTCCATTAACCTTTGGAAGGTGGCGGGGGCGCCATGCAGGCCAAAGGGTAACACCTTATAATGATACAGGCCCTGCGGGGTAACAAAAGCAGTTTTTTCCTTGGCCGACTCCGTTAAGGGTACCTGCCTGTACCCTTTAGTGAGGTCTAGCACAGAAAAATAACGGGCTTGCCCTAAATTCTCAACAAGCTCGTCTACCCGGGGCATGGGATACGCATCAAACTTGGACACTTCATTTAACTTGTGAAAATCGTTGCAGAACCGCAGCGTCCCATCTGGCTTGGGTATTAGGACTATGGGACTGGCCCACTCACTTTTCGATTCCTCAATGACATCGAGCTTCAACAATAATTGCACTTCCTCCGCGATGGCCCGTCGCCGAGCCTCGGGTACCCGGTATGGTTTTAACCGGATCTTGGCCTGAGGCTCAGTGACGATATCATGTTGGATGAGAGACGTGCGGCCAGGGAGGTCCGAGAACACATCCGTGTTCCGACTGATGAACTCCCTGACTTCCTGAACTTGTTTGGAAGACAGGCTGTCTGCAATTTTTACCGTGGTTACTGCTTCACAGGCCTCGAACTGTGGGACTGGACCCTTTTCACCTAGAAGCCCTGCCCGGGGGCTGTTGTTGTCGGCCGTGTCCCTATCTTTCCACGGCTTTAGTAAATTCACGTGGTACACCTGCTCCGGCTTGCGCCGCCCTGGCTGGTGTACTTTGTAATTTACTTCCCCTACCTTCTCAATCACCTCATAGGGGCCCTGCCACCTAGCTAGGAACTTGCTGTCAAGGGTGGGTACCAGAACCAAACCCGATCTCCCAGATTGAAGTCCCGTACCCGAGCCTGACGATTATACACCCTACTCTGGGCTTGTTGCGCTGCCTCCATATGCTCCCGAACCAGCGGCAACACCCTTTCCATCCGTTCCTGCATCTGGGTGACATACTCAATGACACTTTTGTGGGGGACAGGCTGTTGTTCCCACGCTTCCTTGGCGATATCCAACAGGCCCCGAGGGTGTCTGCCATAAAGCAGTTCGAAGGGTGAGAACCCAGTAGAGGCCTGGGGCACCTCTCGCACTGCGAACATGAGATAGGGCAGAAGCAGATCCCAGTCCTTCCCATCTCTAGACACCACCCTTTTTAACATATTTTTTAAAGTTTGGTTAAACCTTTCGACAAGACTGTCTGTTTGGGGATGGTAAACGGACGTCCGTAACTGCTTTATACGTAACAATTTACACAGTTCCCTCATAACTTTGGACATAAAAGGGGTCCCTTGGTCTGTCAGAACCTCTTTTGGCAGGCCCACACGGGAAAACATTTCCATTAACTCTTTGGCAATGAGCTTAGCTGAGGTATGTCGCAGAGGCACCGCCTCCGGATACCGAGTGGCATAGTCGAGAACTACCAGAATGTGTTGGTGGCCCCTGGCAGACTTTGGTACAGGCCCGATTAGATCCATAGCGATACGCTCAAACGGGACCTCAATAATTGGAAGAGGTACAAGGGGACTACGGAAATGTGGCTGGGGGCTATTTACCTGACAGGTTGGACAGGATTTACAATATTTTTCTACCTCCTTAAACACACCAGGCCAATAGAAGCGCTGCAGAATGCAGTCCTGCGTTTTTTGCCACCCCAAGTGTCCCCCAAGAACATGTTGGTGGGCAAGCTCCATGACGAGCTTGCGATACGCTGTGGGCACCACCAACTGTTCAACAGGCTCACCCCGGATTTGGTTCACCCGATATAACATTTCTTGGTGAACAACAAAGCGGGGAAACACTAACTCAGCCCCCGGTTTCTGGGGTTTACCATCAATTTCCAGCACATTCTCCCAGGCCCTGGTTAGGGTTTGGTCCCGGTGTTGGGCGGTCCCAAAATTGTCTCCGGAGACGTGGAGGTCTGCCAACTCAGGTCCTGGTGGCAAGTCTTCCATGTCTCCCACCATTACACTCAGTGGGGGTGTCTCCCCTCTATCACAGAAGTGGTGGTCACCCCTACCGCAGGCCCTTCAGACTCGGGCTCCCAGGGCTCTGGCCTCCCACTGGAATCAGGCCACTCTGCTAGGGTTACCCCTGTCTCATGGTTATTAGGCACTTTCATCTCAGGCCATAGTGACGGAAAACCAGGGAAGTCTCTCCCAATTATTAGTTCATAAGGTAACTTTGTGGAGACCGCCACTTCACAAGTCCATGTGCCGGCCACCGTGAACAGAGACATTACGGCAGTGGGATAGTCCTTTAAGTCTCCATGTATGCACACCACACCAACTTTCCGGCCCGTATACTGGGCAGGCTGTACCAGGGCAGCACTTACCAGGGTTACTAGGCTCCCTGAGTCCAGCAGCGCCACTGCCAGGTTATCACCCACTTGCACCTGGCACAGAATACGATTGTCTATTGTTCTGGGGGTGCCGGTTGCACACAGTCTCCTGGCATACATTGAAGCCCGGTACCCATAATTAGTCTCCATGGGTTCTCCCCGGTGTGGACAGTCGGCCCTTACGTGGCCAGGCTCCTGACACCGCCAGCAGACTATCGGAGCCAGGTCTACAGGGGGTATACCCCAAGCAGGTTTCTCAGGTATCTGTCGTCGGGACTGGATGGGAGACCTCCGGGGTTTGACCGGCCCCCTCCCAACAACACCCCCTTGCAGGTTTTTGGTGGCCTCATAGAGCTCCACCAGATCGACCATTTCTAGGGCATTAGCGGGTGACACCTGGCCGACCCAGTGCTGAAGGGGGTAAGGCAAGGCCCTCCAGAACATGTCAGCCAGCAAACGGTCCAGCATAGCAGTCGGACTTAGGATATCAGGCTGCAGCCATTTTTGCAACCTGTGCAGCAACTCATAGTACTGCGGCCTGGCGGGTTCAGCCGTTTTAAAGTCCCACTGGTGGACCCGCTGAGCCCGGACCAACACGTTTACTCCCAGTCTGGCCAGGATCTCCCCCTTCACCGTGGGGTAATCAGCAGCCTGGTCATCTGCTAAATCAAAGAAAACCTGCTGGGGTCCGGATGCCAGGAACGGAGCGACCACTTCAGCCCACTGGTCACGGGGTAACTTCTCCCTCACGGCCACCTTTTTAAAGACTGCCAGATATGTCTCCACGTCGTCCGAGGGGGTCATCTTTGGGATCGCCGCACGGACCGCTTTCCGGGCATCATGGTCGTGGTGGGACGCTCCTGCAGCTTGTAAAGCCATCACGTGCTGTAACAGTAGCTGGTTGGTCTCCCGCTGCTGCACGTTAGCCTCCATGAGAGCTTTCACAGCAGCCTCCATGTTGGCAGAAATTCCTGCTTGTAATTTTGCCGGTTTAATATATGCCATGCACTCATGCTCAGCAAAACAAAAAAATTTCGGCGTTCACGCCAGCCTCACTGCGCATGCCCGCATCCGACACCAAATGTGGGGAATTGCTCTGGTAGTCAGCGGTGCGGGTGCAGTACAGAGGCAAGAGGGAGTCCAGGAAGTGCAGAAAACAGTGTTTCTTGCACAAATAAAACTCCAAACAGTCACTTAGTGTTAAATCACACACAGCAAAAACTTAAGGCAAAACAAAAAGTCCAAGACAGGTTCCAATCACCTGTGTTGTTTTAGGTGCGTGTTCGCACCTGGCTGTCAGCCCAGCCGCAGGTAAATCCACCCTCCGGCTTCCAGGATAATCACCTCTTTGCTGAGCTCTTGCTTCCAGCCCTGAGAGCTCCACAGCGTTACTAGCAGCTCCAGGACAATCACTCCCCCACCTGCTGAGGTGGCTGCCTTTTTAAAGGCCCGGCAAAAGTCTGGCCTGGACCGTGGGGAATAGGCACCCGCCCAACTCTTTGCCTACTCCCAGTAAGAGCCGGCCCGGATTGGCTTTGCAGCCAAACTAAATACCAATGTGCCAAGCAGCACTAGCTGCTGCTGACACACAAAAAACCCGGCTCTTACCTCACCGAGGCCAGGAACCTCGGTGACACGTATCTTCCGTCGACAACGGAACCTTGCGCCCTCTTACACATGGAAGAGTAACTGTATTATAGTGGCGTTTACTATGGAGCATTTTGGGAGGCACTATATATGAATATAGCAATTTACTATGGAGCACTATGGGTGGGCACTATGTAAAAGGTGCTTTATAATCCACATGTCGCTATTATTTTTGGGATCACTGTTGGTATTTCACTATTACTGCCATAGTTATAGCAGTATTATTTCTGCAATACAGTATTTGGGATTCAGCAAAGCAGACAGATGATTAGGGGTAATACCAGTATGGCACTGTTAAAGGGGGACAGCAGGATAGAGGGTTTGTAAAGAGGGTGTGTATGTGCTAGGAAAACATTGAGTCAATGCATTTTGTGTCGCTACGGTGGTCTGAGCCAGATGGAGTACATGGTAAAAGTGAATGACAAATCAGATCTCACCTATGAGTTACTTGATTTGTTTATTCTGGCTTTGTATCTGATCAGTGTAAATATGTGCACAGATGTCCACAAACAAGCAAAACTACTATGAAAAGTGCACTAAATGTGCAAAAATACAAACATATCACCTACAAAGGATACACAGTGCAGACTAGATCAAAAAATAAAAATTTATTTGACGTAATACAGAATAAAAATACAGATATTAAAAGCAGCAAATCACACACAATGAAATATGAGGGCTGAAGGTGTATCAATAACATGTCAATACTCAAAATACAAGCCCAAGTACACAGAATAAGGCTTCTTTCACATTATCGTTAGGATTGTCTGGTAGGCTGTTCCAGCAGGGGAACGCTGTGGTTTTAGTATGGCCGCCTTTTGGCATGCTTGTCGTGCTGCAGCTGGACCTGCGGCCCATCCCTATTATAGTGAATAGGGCCGGAGCGGACTTCCGGCAGCACACGTGGGCTAGCGTTAGTATGAATCCGGCAGGCTGTTCCCATGCCGGAACAGACTGCCGGACAATCCTAACGCTAATGTGAAAGAAGACTAAATCCAAAATCATAATTAGTGGGGTTCGATTGTTCCTAATAGTGCTAGTGCCTCTGGGTAGTGGTGCATACACAGTCGCTGTTCTGGTAGCCGCAGCAGAGCCTCTGGCACATGATTGACAGGGCCAAGCAAGATGTCTGGCCCTGTCAATGAAGTGGGTGGGGACAGATTCTTGAGTAGCAGGGACAGCCCCTCACTGCTCAAGAACTCAAAATTATTAGCTCATCTCTATACAGAAATAATTTGTTAATGATTTCAATTGAGAAATTATCTTTTATGTAATTTAACAGAGACATTTAATTTTGATTTTGGAACAACCCCTTTAATTTAGTATCCCATAATATATTAAAACCAGGCAACCCCTTTAATGATTTAAGCGATATACAGTACAATTGGTAGATAGATAGTTACCCCTGTAAATATACATACACTATAATAATAACAACTTAAATCTGTATTTGTCCCTGGCTTTCATGAATGCTCTTTTGACCTCCTTATTTCTTAAGCTATAAATTAATGGGTTAAGCATGGGAATGATCACAGTATAGAACACAGAAGCAATTTTGTCTTGGCTCATCGCATAACTAGAAGATGGTCGAAGGTACATGAAGACAATGGTACTGTAGAATATGCCCACCATCATAAGGTGGGAAGTACAGGTAGAGAATGCTTTCTTCCTACCTTGCTGGGAATTAATCTTTAACATAGTTGATATAATATAGCTATACGAGACCATAATAGTTGTCAGTGAAGCGATTTCAGCAAGACCTCCAAAAATGAACATCACAAGCTCATTTGCGGTGGTATCAGTACAAGAGAGCTTTAGAAGTGGTGGGACATCGCAGTAGAAGTGGTCTATTTTATTGCTTCTGCAAAACGGTAGTCGGAAAGTGTAAGATGTGTGAATCGATGCATTAAGATAACCCCCAAGGTAAGCAAAGCCTACAAGTTGCCTGCAGAATGTCTTCTTCATTATTGTCATGTACAACAGTGGGTTGCAGATTGCAACAAAGCGATCATAAGCCATTATCCCTAGCAAGAAACACTCAAGGCTAACTGAGGCGCCGAACAGGTACATCTGCATTATACATTCAACAAATGAAATATTCTTTGTGACCGAAAGGAAGGTGTCTAACGTCTTTGGCGTTATGATAGTAGAGTAACAAAGATCTAAGAAAGAAAGGTTATTTATGAAAAAGTACATGGGAGTATGAAGCTTAGGGTCTCCTCTGATGGTTATCATGATGCCAATATTAGCCAGCAAAGTAACCATGTAAAATATCAAAAATAAGACAAAAAGGAGAATCTGAAGCTTAGGATCATCAGTAAGACCTGAGAGAACAAAGTAAGAAGGTCTTGTGCCATTCAATGCACTCATCATTGCTTCTTTTTATGAAGTAAACTGAACCTTTAAAGCTGAGAGAAATGTTAAAACAGATTATATGATTTTGGTTTAGTAGTTTAGTAAAACAGAAAAAAGGGAAATTATGAAGGTGTTTCCTCTACTATTGTGGTGTTAAAAAGTCACACATTATGGAGCAGGCATGCCTTATTTCAGCCATAATTTGTGACTTTTTAGGCTTTTTGCCATTTTTCTAAAGTGGCAAGAAAAGGGTGGGACTCATGGGGATAGGTGGGGCCTATCCGGATTAACCATAACTTACACCAGAAACTGCTGGCACACTAGAGGTAAAAGGGCCTATGTGCACTCCCATGGTCCTAGTCACCAGAGAAGATGACGCCTTTTCCTATAGTGTGCAAGAACGACCACCACTGCTGGATTGCAGGGTGGTCATAACCATGGAAACGGACAGTGTATAATGTGATGAAAAATGAATCAAGTCAGCAAAGGAGACAATATGGACAATAACAATACATTAGTAAGTGCCTTGTATTAACTTTCTCTACATGATAAATGCCATTTGCTTAAGTGAGACAACCCCTTTAAGGGATCATCATACTGTGAAAGGGGCACTAAAGGCGCATCATACTGTGTGGCGGCACCAAGGGATCACCCTTCTGTGAGGGGGCAATAGGGGACATCCTACTGTTAGGAGGCACTAAGGGAACACTAAAGAGATATCATGCAGTCCGAGGGGCGCTAGAGACATCATTATAGTTAGGCGGCACTAAGAGGACATTCTTAATGTGTGGACCTCCATGCTACAGCAGACCCAAATATGTGGACCTTTACAAAAAGTAAAGTATAGTTATATAAAGAAAAAGTCTGTCTGCAGCCACCACTAGGGGGAGCTTGGTGAATATCCTGGTGGTTGGTATCTCTGGTGGTTGGGTAGGGAATGAGGTTGGGGGCATCATTAAAAAGTGTTGCATGTCGACTCCATTTGAAATTATGATTATGGGGGCCGCATATAAAAGTATGCAATGGAATTGTGGCATGGGGCCCAGCATGCTCTATAATGCATCCCTGCTGCTCACAATTAGTGGTCTATTGGAGATCTTCTGGAGAGCCATGAATGAGGTGATTTATGGTGAGACCCCCGCTGTCATCAAATTAGCAGAGAAGCCATTTCGATTTCTTGCACAGGGGACCTCTGTGGTTGGTGCTTAACCCTCGGTAGGCTACGGTGATATAGGTGTGTAGGTCTGGTAGGTAGCAGGGACATCAGCTGTCAGGTAAGCTGCTGAGACAATTAAATACTTTTCCAACCAGGTAGGGTGCTATCACATCATAGTTGGGTTTCAGTCAGGTAAGTAGATCTGAAATCAGATGTTGATTTCAGTCAGGTAAGTCGCTGTGTAAGTCAGGTGTGGGGGTTTCAGTCAGGTAAGTTGCTGTGAAATCACAAGTGGCTTTTAGTCAGGTTAGCTATTCTTACTTTATTTTTACTTTACAACTGCATTTATGTCAAATAAGCTTCTGTGACATCACATGTAGGTTTCAGTCAGGTAAATGGCGGTTAGCTTTTCAGTGACATCACAAGTGTTTTAAAATGAGTTAATCTGCTGTGACAATAGGGTTTCAGACAGAAAACATACTGTGCCATCACAAATGTGTATCACTCAGGTTAGCTGCTGTGACATCATAACTAGTCAAATAAGCTACCATGATATAATGATAAGAGTTCAGTCAGAAAGCTGCTGTGACATCACAAGTGGGTTTCAGTCCGGTAACATACTGTGACATCACAAGTGGGTTTCAGTCCGGTAACATACTGTGACATCACAAGTGGGTTTCAGTCCGGTAACATACTGTGACATCACAAGTGGGTTTCAGTCCGGTAACATACTGTGACATCACAAGTGGGTTTCAGTCCGGTAACATACTGTGACATCACAAGTGGGTTTCAGTCCGGTAACATACTGTGACATCACAAGTGGGTTTCAGTCCGGTAACATACTGTGACATCACAAGTGGGTTTCAGTCCGGTAACATACTGTGACAACACGACTAGCTTGAGGCACATGAGCACAGGAGTAGACATACTATACATACCATCAAATTAGCAGTTAGACGGGAAGGCGTCCATATGCCGCTGTTGTACATTGTTTTGCATTCATTTAGATTACAGTCGCCTGCATCCTACAGATGTATAGTTCTCTGTTGGATTAGAGATATGTTATTCATGAGGTGTTCTGTCTTTCTACTATTGTTAGGGTACTTTCACACTTACATTTTTCTTTCCTGGCATAAAGTTCCGTCCTAGGGGCTCTATACCGGAAAATAACTGATCAGTTTTATCCCCATGCATTCTGAATGGAGAGAAATCCATTCAGAATGCTTCAGGATGTCTTCAGTTCAGTCTTTTTGACATTTCAGAATGAAGATAATACTGCAGCATGCTGCGGTTTTATCTCCAAAATGCAGGAACACATGCCGGCATTAATTTCCATAGGAATGTATTAGTGGCGGCATTAAGAAATACCTGAAGGACGGATCCGTCCTTCCAGCATGCGCATACCCTTAAAACTGAAAAAATAATACAAGACGGATCCATCTTTCCACATGACGAGCGGAGAGACGGATCCGGATCCGTCTACAAATGCTTTCAGTTGTCATGCAGTTAGACGGATCCGGCAGGCAGTTCCGGCGACGGAACTGCCTGCCGGAATCCTCTGCCGCAAGTGTGAAAGTACCCTTAGGCTGTTGTCACCCACAGGATTTTTTGTGGCCTTTTAAGTTTTTTTTACCACTTTCTGCCTGTGTTTTGCTGCTTCAAAAAACTGCATCTGCAATGTATGTTGGTGGTTTTACCCACACAGCTATAGAGGACGTGACCTTACAGGACGGCTAATACTCTTCTCTAAAAAAAAAAAAAAAAAACAGGCATTCAAAAATGCTGTTAATATGCCAGGTGCTAAAATAAAGTATATGGGCAAAAAAAAAGACTGATAAAATCAGGCTTTTTTTGATGAGTTCTTTTTGGTCAAAAAATGCCAGGGACAAAACTGTGTGTAAAGACCCCCATACTTGAAGCTGGAACTTGTAAGTCCTAGTATAGATTGTACATGACATCACGGTACTTACCTGATAACTATTCCTATTCATTCATTCTGATTCAGGCGAGTTAAATTATATAATGTCTAACAATCGTCCCCGTGGGCTTTCTGAATTCTACTGTGGTTAATTTACAACCAGCTAACACATCTGTTAAATGAGAATTGAAGATTTGAAGGATCCCCTATTCACTAAGCAGGATCAATTCCATTAATTCGTGCCGACTGAATTTATACCTGTCCTGTGAAAATCGGTTGCGGTGTTCTTTGCGCAACTGAGGGCTTTAGTGCACCAAAAGGTGCACCACAGATTCTCAGCTTTCCAATACTGCCCACACCCATCAGTGCACTGAAGCCCTGATTTGCATAAGCTCTTTTTTCTCAGTATATTGGCATAACCAATTTTTACAGTTTGTATCAGTTTAAGAGCTCATGCACACGACCGTATTTTGTTTCCTTGTCCGCTCCATTTTTTTGCTGATAGGATGCGGGCCCGTTCACTTCAATGTGCTGTCCGCATCAGTATGTCCGTTCCGTAGCCCCGCAAAAAAAATAGAGCATGTCCTATTTTCTTCTAGTTTGCGGACAAGGATAGGCATTATTACGATGGATCCGCAAAAACAACGGATCCGCAAAAAAAAAAACGGATGCCATACGCATGTCATGGTCGTGTGCATGAGGCCCAATCAGCAGGATTAAACCCACCGCGCAGTATGCCTGGTTTAATATTGTTGACCCTGCTGGCAGGCATTCTTTAAAGACGTTATCCCCTGAAAGTATTATTATGCATGAAGCATTAAAGCAATATACATGCCACAAAATATTGTAAGGATTTTTATAAAATTTTCCTCTCTGGTAGTGTCCCCTGCTGGTCCACCGCCTGCATTCAGCGGTGCACTAACATGCTCAGTAGCTTTCCTGCTCCCTCTCTCCTCTCAGTGCTGGCATACTGATCACAAAGTAAGGCCTCATGCACACGACCGTTGTTTGATTCCGTGTCCGTTGTGCCGTTTTTTGTGATTTTCTGCGGACCCATTGGTTTTCAATGGGTCCGTGGAAAACTCAGCAAATGCACCGTTTGTCCTCCACGTCCGTGGTCCGTGATTCCAGTCCGTCAAAAAAATATAACCTGTCCTATTCTTGTCCGTGAAAAACGGTTTACGGACCCATTCAAGTCAATGGGACCGTGAAAAAATGCGGATGGCCATCCATGTGTCATCCGCGTTCCGCGTCCGTTTTTTTTGCGGATCCATTGGCAGGCACTTAGCAAGAATTGTCAGCCTGTCTTTTGGTAAAATCTTTTGGGTCATGTCCGCTAAAAAAACAGAAAGACACACGGAAACAAAAACTGACACGGATCACGGAACAACGGAACTCCGTTTTGCGGACCGCAAAAAATACTGTTGTGTGCATGAGGCCTTACACAGGAAAAGTGGCCCAGGTACTTTTCATTTAGTCATCCCCACTTCTAAATTCACAGAAATATAAAGCTACTGAGCAGTGGAGACGGAAATTGTGTGGACTTAACATACCATGTTTCTCCGGGGCTACATGTGAGGGGCTATTTTCTATGAAAAGGGTTAAAAGGGTCATCCAGGAAAAGATACTTATGCCTTAGGGCTCATGCACACGAATGTGTGCTGCTCTTCCGTGCATTGGGAACCGCAAATTGCGGCCCCGCAATGCACTGGCACCCATCAGAGTGGCTGCCGCAACTTGAATGGGTCCATGATCAGTCCGTACTGCAAAAAAATAGAACATGTTCTATTTTTTTGCGCTGCAGAGTCACGGAGAGAAAACCATTAAAGCACCGCAAGCCACCGTTCAGCACCGCACCTTCCGGATTGCAGACCCATTCAAGTTGATACTTGATGCGGTGCACAAACGGCCAGTGCCCGTATATTCCGGATCCGCTGTTTGTGGGCCACAATACATGCACCAGCCATGAATGGCCGTGTGCCTGAGCCCTTATCCTCAGGATAGGTCATCAGCATCAGATCTGCAGGGGTCTGACAACCAGGACCCCCGACGTTCAGCTGTTAGAGGCCTTGAGCACCGCAGACTCTTCCTAGGCCATTGACATCACTGTACATTAGAACCACCAAACCTATAAACCACCTCACAAAAAACCTCGGATGTCGCATAATATAGCCACCAAAGAATGACAACCCGGTATCAATTAAATAACAATATCTTTATTATAATCACGATAAATATTCATATTAAAAAGTCAATAGTAATTCTCAACAAATTACAGCGGTAAAAAATGGGATCCCATTTTTTACCGCTGTAATTTGTTGAGAATTACTATTGACTTTTTAATATGAATATTTATCGTGATTATAATAAAGATATTGTTATTTAATTGATACCGGGTTGTCATTCTTTGGTGGCTATCACTGTACATTAGTCGCATGGCCTAGTTGTAGCTCAGCCCTGTTTAAGTCAATGCAGCTGAGCTGCAATACCAAGCACTGCCACTATACTATGTACGGCGCTGTCCTTAGAAAGCTGCCTGGAGCCTGCATCGCTCACCGGAGCTCTGGTGAGAGCAGCAGCTTCCTGAAACAGCTGATTGGTGGGGATGCTGGCACTTGGATCCCCGCTGATGTGATAATGATGACCTATCCCGAGGATAAGTCATCATTATCTTTTTCAGGATATCCTCTTTAATGTGAGCTGATTGCAATGGACTGCTGGGATATATAGGCGCTTGTCTCCCTTTTAATTGGAAGCAGCAAAAGTACAGTGTGGAAGTAGAAAGGGTAGAGTGTGGAGAGCGTCAGCAATAGTAGCAACAGCAGTAGCAGCACAGAATGGAAAAAACAAAAAACAAGGCAAGATGTGTGCGCAGCTGTGTTGGGGTTGTAGTAGTGGCAGTTGTGAAGGAGTAATGGACGTGGCTGTAGGGGAATTAGTAGCAGGAAGTAGCAGCTATAGTGGTGGTGGCAGAAACAGTAGCCATATGGTACAGAAATTGATGGCAGGCAGGCAGACAGCAGCAGTGGTGCGATGGGGCCAGAAATCCACCGCCACCATCAGCAATGGCAGATCTTTTCATCTGCTTCAGCCGGAGGTGTCTGAAAATAGTCTTGAATCCATGCCACCGCTTCACCTCCTCCTCTCCCTTGTCACCAATCTCCTTCATGACGTGAATGACAGGGCCAGGCACACGGGGGTTACAGGAGGAGGTGTAGCAGTGCTCTGAGAGGATAGACCAGCACCTTGCTCCTCCAGTCACCTCACTTTAAAAGTAATCTGTTTGCAGCAATAGAGGGCTCATTTTATTCGCCGTGATCAGTCCTACCAGGCAGTATGCCTAGGATTTTTCATGGTGAAAGATGAACGTTAATCCTTTCCTGACAACTGCCGTACATCTGGGACTTTATAGGTGGCGCCCGGAGCAAGTGCTATAGCTGCCAAGTGTCTGCTGTTCCACACAACAGACACCGGGGCTAATGTCTGTGATCTGCAGTAACACCGATTGCGGACATTTAACTCGTCAGATGCCGTGGTCAAAGGTAACCACACATCTAAACGGCAAAAAACTTGGACACACACAATTTCCGGGCAGGAACGTCTCCCCCTGACAGAGATTGGGGAAGGCATTCCATAAAAGTAATTAGGGATGAGCGAATTGACTTTGGATGAAACAGGATGAGCAGGAGCTCCGTACAGTATTAGAATCTATTGGCTCTGATGAGCTGAAGTTATTGCTTTGCGAAGTCTGGCGAGACTTCGCTCAATAGCTTCATAAATTAATTTGTACTGTAAAAAACCATTTCCCAAACTCGGGTCGGTTCCAAGTGGTTTTACAGTACAAATTAACTTATGAAGTTATTGCATGAAGTCTCGCGAGACTTCGCAAAGCAATAACTTCGGCTCATCGGAGCCAATACATTTTAATACTGTACGGAGCTCCTGCTCCGTAAAGTATTAGAACTAAGTTTTATGCGAATCGACTTTGGATGTTTTATCCAAAGTCGATTCGCTCATCCCTAACACTGGGTTCAGACCTGAGCGTTTTGAAGCCTAGCGTTTTTGGTGCGTTCAAGACTGGCGTGTAGGCGCGTTTTTTTCAAGCGTTTTGGTAAATAGTGTAGGCGCGTTTGACGCGCGTTTATGTGATTGACTGCATAGTTGGCCAATGACCAAACAGCCCTCCCTATATAGTTTGGCCAATCTGAGGTGTGAATTTTGAAAAACGCGCGTCCATAGGCGCGTTTTACGCAGCACAAACGCCCGAACAACACGCCTATCGCGTTTCCCATTGAATTCTATTAGCACCAAACGCTCGAAAAAAGCCCGAATTAACGCGAACATAATTGCCTATGCGTCGGACGTTTATAGGCGCCTATGAACGCGCATAAAAACGCGCAAGTGTGAACCACCCTCATTGGAATGCATGGTTCCTTTACTGTTGTGCGTTTTTATGTGCGTTCAAAAGCGGCGTTTTACGCGAAAGTGTGAACTGAGGGTAAAGGTAATAGGCCAGTTCCTGGTACATTCCAATTCAGACCTGCAGGTGGCAGCACAGCAGTATACAAATTGCAATCTAATGATTGCATGTTGAGGTCCACTTAGCAACACGCTATGTTCAAAAGACCAGTCTCCATACAGCATTCAAATGTATGGGCTTTGGGGAGATGAAGTTCGTTATTTTCGAAGTCTCGCAAGACTTCGTTATATCACTTCGGACTGGGATCCGAAGTTGGCTTCTGTACCAACTGGTACCTCAGTACCGAAGCCGACTTCGGATTGCAGGTTTAAAATGTTTTTTAATTTGAATAAACAAAAAAGTTAAAGGCTATGTACACCTTTGGGCAATTTTTTTATTATTGCATTGTACTCATTTTGAGCTAAAAATAATTTTATAAATTATTTTTTATTAAAAATATGGCATCCTTTTTTCTGTACAGAGCTGACATACTCTAGTAGCACCCATTAGATTTTCTGTCTTTTCTATCAGACCAGGAGCAGACGGACTCCTTATCTCTGCTCTCTGACATTATAAACACTCATTACAGCTCAGTTCTTATCTTACTGATAAGAATGTGGCTTAAATAAGTGTTTATGACCTCTCAGTAGTTTAGAAATAAGGGCCCTTGCACACCACTGTATGCCCTCCGACATATACGGTCTGTGAGCGGGCCATATGTCCGGAAGCGGCATTAATTGTGCGCACGGGTGCACACAGTATCATAGATTACAATAATGCTGTGCACGTCGGGCCACCAGCGGGGCTATAGTTCCCCGTGGGCAGCCCGAAGTGCACAGCATCATTGTCATCTATGATGCTGTGTGCTCCTGTGCGCATGATCAATGCCGCTCCGGGACATATGGCCTGCTCACAGACCATATATGTCGGATGGCATACAGTCATGTGCAAGGGCCCTAAGGGTTATTAGATGAGCGAAAGTACCAGTTACACAGCTAAAAAAACTGTTAATCCTTTGCAACTGAACAGCTCAATATTTTTAATAAATGCCAATTAAAAATGTTTTTTTTTTTTTTGCCAAAAACGAGTAACACGCAGTCATTTAAAAAAAATTGCCTCTGGAGGTGTACATAGCTTTTAACATCATGGGCAACGCCGCCTCTGAAAACGCACTTACTATTCAAATATTTAAAAAAATGTATCCCGATTCCCATACAGTGAATGTTGTAATAGAAAAAAAATCAATATGGCCGATTCACCGTTTTTTCATCTGTTCACCTAAAAAAAAAATTGAATAAAAAGTGATCAAAATCATACACACCCCAAAATGCCATCCTGAAAAAAAGTTATGAGAGTCAGACACCGAGAACCCCTGCCGATCAGCTGTTTGAGAA
The DNA here is from genome assembly GCA_033119425.1 of Bufotes viridis. Taxonomy (NCBI): domain Eukaryota; kingdom Metazoa; phylum Chordata; class Amphibia; order Anura; family Bufonidae; genus Bufotes; species Bufotes viridis. The sequence goes on from JAKVIS010001086.1 coordinate 25,733, forward strand.
GTCAGGGGACTGTCATGTCAGTGACCATCAGTACTTAGGGGGGGCAGTGCACAGCTATTAGATTTTGTGTGACCACCAGCAGAACTTACCAGATCCAAAATGGTGGCTACTGAGAAGGAGAAAGACAGGTGTTTGGACGAGAGTGGGTCCCCTAAGCGCAGTCAGATCTGGAGGAAGGTCCGGGCATCCCAAGTTTGGTCCTTGGATGCTGGAAAAAGCTCAGGTAAAAGATGAGGGGCAGGGCTATGTTAGCTCCGCCCCCACATAATGTACTCGTGCTGGTCAACGGCCAGCATCATGACTGTAGAGGAGAGGAGCACTAAGGTCTGGTCCGACATGGTGACGTTAGGTGCGGCCTGTGGAGGAGCTGACTGAGTTATGCAGGTTACAGGGGCCTAGGGTTGCCACCCGGCCGGTATCTCACCGGCAAGGCCGGTATTTTAGTGGCCCTGCCGATGCCGGTAATTATTTTTTACCTTCAAGGATTACTACTAATGAGCGCTTCCATTGCGGAGCACTCATTAGTGCAGCCTTTACTTCCCCCCTATCCCACCTTGTATTAATTAAAAAAAACAGAACTCACCTCCTCCATTTGCTCGCTCTGCTGACTGGATGTGCAGGACCGGACCTGTGAGATGTCATCATGCTGGAGCACAGGTCCTGTCCTGAGCTTCCAGTCAGCAGTGAGCGTTCACCGCAGCACAAGCAAAAGGAGGAGGTGGGTGCTTTTTTTGGGGGGGGCAGAAGCAGAGAAGGGGGCACTAATGGGTGGTATTATTCTTCCTGGGGTCACTAATCGGGCATCATTCTTCCCATGGTGCACTAATGGGTGGCATTATTCTTCCTGGGGCCACTAATGGGTGGCATTATTCTGCCTGGAGGCACTAATGGATGGCATTATTCTTCCTGGGGCCACTAATGGGTGGCATTATTCTGCCTGGAGGCACTAATGGGTGGCATTATTCTGCCTGGAGGCACTAATGGGTGGCATTATTCTTCCTGGGGGTCACTAATTGGGCAATATTCTTCCTGGGGTGCACTAATGGGTGCATTATTCTCACTGGGGGGCACTAATGGGGGCATTATTCTTCCTGGAGCACTAATGGGGGCATTATTCTTCCTTGGGGGAACTAACAGGGGCATTATTCTTCCTGGGGTGCACTAATGGGTGCATTATTCTTACAGGAGAACATTAATGGGGGCATTTTTCTTACTGGAGGCACTAATGGGGGCATTATTCTTCCTGGGGTGCACTAATGGGGGCATTATTCTTACAGGAGAATACTAATGGGGGCATTGCTCTTACTGGAGGCACTAATGGGGGCATTATTCTTCCTGGGGGCACACATAGAGGCCATTATTCTTACTGGGGTGCACTAATGGGGGCATTATTCTTACTGGGGGGCACTAATAGGGGCACTATTTTTACTGGCGGCACTAATGGGGCAATTACTCTTACTAGGGGATATTAATGGCGGGCTTTAATTCTGGGGGGCACTAATGGGGACATTACTATTACTGGGGTGCACTAATGGAGGCCATTATTTTTACTAGGGTGCACTAATGAGGGCATTATTCTTACTGGGGGCACTAATAGGGGCACTATTTTTACTGGGGGCACTAATAGGGCAATTACTCTTACTAGGGGGCACTAATGGGGGGCAATAATTCTGGGGTGCACTAATGGGGACATTACTATTACTGGGGTGCACTAATGGGGGCATTATTATTACTAGGGGCACTAATGGGGACAGTATTAATTCTGGGGGGCGCTAATGGGGGCATTACAATTACTGGGGGCACTGATGGGGACAGTATTAATTCTGGGGGGCACTAATATTATTGGCTTAATATAGCATGGCTTAACTTGGCCGGTATTTTTTGTTGGGAAAGGTGGCAACTCTACAGAGGCCACTGCCGCATGTTACAGGGGCCACTGCCGCATGTTACAGGGCCTGCTGCTGGGAGCGGGTGGAGGAGTAAAATAAACCAATAACACTGATTACAGGGGCTGTCAGCAGTTAACAGTTCGGCACGCAAGACATCTGGCCCGCTGATAACGCTTCAATCACACTGCAATAGAATTTACCTGCTTGCTTTTTTTTTTTTTTTTAATACACTGGTCACCTCACTGTCGTATCAGACCCGGTACTTCTAGGCTCCGCCCATATGTCTCACTCTACCCGCCCCCCTAGCATAGTCCACGCCCTATTATTATGAGTACACTAGAAAAACGTTCTACCGCAGGAGCATCAGAGCACCTGATGGGCGGGGCAGAGGGCCGAGCTACATAGCTGATAACATCAATTTTTTTTATAATGTATTTATTATACCGGCGCAGGGTACAGGGGACTGTCTCAAGTGGTGGGGCTATGCCTATGTGCTATTTATCATGTGAAAACTTTACTTGTCGTTCATTGGTCAGTTGCAGTTATCTGAGCGGACTGCTAACCAATCAGACACCACCTAGGGATAAACAGCTTTGTGACGCAATAGTCATTGTTGTCATAGTAACCCAACGGCTTCTCTGTTGTTGGAGCAGAAGAGCATCTGAGGGGAGCGGAGAGGAGGCGGCCAAATTCGTGAAGGGGGCGGAGCGACAGGAACCGAAGGAGGTGACAAGAGCAGCCAAGGATAACAACATCAGGAAGATGGCTCCATCTAGTGGCAGTTCTTGGCCAGGTATGATTTAATATGAGACCCAACTGACATTTTTGCTGGTGCCCACAGGAGTCTGTGCAGCTTAGGCTTTGCCCACTAGGAACCTCCAGTCTCCAGTAGCATGGCACGCTGTTTATTCCAGTAACATGACAGAAAGCCTTGGAACCCATTCCAGTTAGTGAGCTCCACTCTTCCTGTTCATCGGGTGATGTGGCCTCAGGTCCTCAGAAATAACAGTGAAGATGTGGAGGCCGCCATCCATGTGACACTGCAGAGCTCCACCGTCATCAGGTCTGCATTTATAAAGGGGGTGACACAAAACCCTTAAAGGGATTGTCTAAGTTAACTAAAAAAAAGCAGGGAATATATTATAAAAAATAAAAGACTAAAACATATTTTACTTCCAAAAGCCACCACCACCTGTCGAGCTATGTTTTCCTGCCTGCAGTCATGACATGTCTGTATCCCACACGCGACCGCAGCAGCCCATCACTTGTATATGGTACAAGTCTGCAGAGACCAGTGATTGGCTACAGCAGTGACATATCTGTACACTGCACGTGACCGCAGCAGCCCATCACTTGTATATGGTACAATACTGCAGAGACCAGTGATTGGGTACAGCAGTGACATATCTGTACACCGCAAGTGATCGATGCAGCCCATCACTTGTATATGGTACAAGTCTGCAGAGACCAGTGATTGGCTACAGCAGTGACATATCTGTACACCGCACCCGATCGATGCAGCCCATCACTTGTATATGGTACAAGACTGCAGAGACCAGTGATTGGCTACAGCAGTGACATATCTGTACACCGCAAGTGATCGATACAGCCCATCAGTTGTATATGGACTGCAGAGAGCAGTGATTGGTTGCAGCGGTCACATGCAGAATTATGGACACATCACAGCTGCGGTCAGGAAAATAAATTTGGCGGTGTTGGACCAGAGGGGAATTTGGGATGGTAAGTAGAACTTTGTTTTAAAAAATTGTTAATAGGCTTTTTTCATTACAGGGGTTCTCCAGTCTCAGCATTTGTGGCATGTCACTAGGATATGCCCAAATGTCAGATAGGTGTGTATCCTACCTGAGGGACCCGCTCCTATCTCCAGAAAACGTGACCACTCTCTATTCGCCACTTCTGGAAATAGTCCAGGTGGTTCGGCTGTTTCTGGCGGCCCCTAAGTGATAAATAGAGTGGTGGCTGCATATAAGATAACAAAAAGAAACACCACATACAAAAGCTGCACATCCTATTAATAAAATCCATAATTTATTTAGAGACACAAAGCCCAACAAGTTAAAATCATTCTACACAATTACAACATTGTGTTTGGACCAACCATATGTCCAACACACATGCCTACAGACACCAAGTTCTACATAGGAACATATATAAGCCGCCAAAGAAGTACACAATTCATAAATATGGCATCAAAACAATATGGTGCAAAATACTTATCAAATAAGAAAATAGACGGTCATGGTGTGTAGGTAACACACCCCACACGTATCGCCGGATCAAGGCAGCTTCCTCAGGGGTGGTGGCTGCACTCGCTTGGCAGTATCTGGCAGTCCCATAGTGGTAATAAGAGAGGTGGCTGCACTCGCTCAGCAGATTCAAAATGAATCCCTGCAGATGCCTCTTAATGAATTAAGCCCATCTCTGACACTCTGTGCTCCAGCAACTCAAATTTGTGCCAGCTGGGAGCGAGAGTAGACTTGAGCTATAACTTGCGCCAGTTCATAGGATAAGTTATAGTAGGTATAGCAGTCCATGCCCCCCTCCCACTATTCCCTGGTCTTTTCTGACCACACCATAGAAAACTGGTGAGAAGCTCAAAAAATGACAAATCATGGAGCAAATATTTTTTGTGCCATAATTTGCAACTTGTTAGCACCATAATAGTGGCAAAAAGTTTTTGATAAGTGCCCCTTAATGACTTTTAAGTTTTCAGAGTACCCGCAGAAGAGGCTGTAATGGTGAAACCAATAGGGGTCCACAGATTAGCGCATGCTATATGTCTGCCCATAAGGTGTTTGTAACCATGCATCTATATTTTATGACTATAGTGTTTCTATTATATTAAAGGTGTTTTCCAATAGTGTTTTTACTGATGACCTATCCTCTGGATAGGTCATCAGTATCTGATCGGTGGGAGTCCAACACCCGGAGCCCCACTGATCAGCTAATTGAGAAGGTAGCGGTGCTTGAAGTAACGCCAGGGCCTTCTCCAGTTTTGCCTAGGCCATGTGACATCACGTTCATCGGTCACATTGACTACGCGCAGCTTAGCCCCATATAAGTGAATGGGGCTTAGCTGCAATGCCCCACAATACAATGTATGGCGCTGTGCTTGGTGAGCTTAGAGGAGGCCACGATGTTACTTTGAGCGTCGCTGCCTTCTAAAACAGCGGATCAGCAGGGCTCCCATGCGTCAGACCCACACCAATCAGATACTAATAACCTATCTAGAAGAAAAGACATTAGTAAAACACTCTCAGATAACCCCTTTAATATGATAAGTAAATAGTGATGTAATTATACCTTGCAGTTATGTCTTGGATAAGGCTGGAATACGTCTGGCACATTATATAGATACGTTATAAGAATCGATGTAACCCTTTATTGGTATCATTTATCAAACTGGTGAAAAATTAGAACTGGCTTAGTTCCCCATAGCAGCCAATCAGATTCCTCCTTTCATTTTCCAAAGGAACCGTTAAAAATGAAAGGTGGAATATGATTGGTTGCTATGGGCAAATAAACAAGTTTTAATTTACACCCTTCGGCTAAATGACCCCATATGTATCTCTGGTAACCAATATTACAATCTAATAGGTATAACTGGAGAAGTTTTCCTGTTTATATTATAATTATTTTGATTGAGATTGTTATATAATTATACTTTTTAACCTTGCGTATACAAGCACTTGCACGTTATCTTAATCTATAGGTTAATAGTACGGTATCTCAGCACATTTACATATCAATTGTGCAATATAGGTGTTGGTAATTCAAATTTTTCTTCAATTTTTGAATTATAAAATACATAATTAAGAATTATTGTTGGGTAATTTACGGTATATTCATAATTTTTTTTTAGTTTACCGCTATCCCTATGATATATTTATTACATTGTTTATTTAGTCATATGCAGTATGCGGTCCCTGAAAGGGATTTCAGCTTTTATTATATTGATGACCTATCCTTAGGATAGGTCATCATCGATATCATATCGGCGGGGTCCGACTTCCAGCACCTGAAGTGAATGGGATGGCTTAGTTGTATTGATACCTGCTCACTGCTGCAGTTGCGACGTCGAGCAGATAAAACAGTGAAGAGAAGGCAGCTTTCGTACGAGCCCAGTTTTCTCTTCAAACAGCTAATAGGTGGGGGTGCCGCAAGTTGGACCTTCACCGATCTGATATTGATGATCTATCTTGAGGATAGGTTATCAATATAAAAAAGCGGACAACCCCTTATAATGGATTTTTGTGAGATTTAATAATCAAGTAGTGAAGTTAATTATAAATAATTTTGAGTGTTATTTTTATTAATGATAAATTAAGAGAGAGAATATATAGATGTTCAGTATTGTGGTGATTCTCTTGATATAGAGGTTTATCTGTTATATAGATATTAAGTTTTAAATTTTGATATAGGTACTGAGGAGCAAGTAAGCAATATAGTCATAGCTTTTGGAATGTGTTGAAGATCTAATGTGTTATAAAAAGACATGTGTATAATATGATTAGAAAAATAATAAAAAATACATTTCACTTAAAGGTAATACATTTCCTTAGTCCCTTGATAGCAGCAGCATTTGATGCAGTCATGGGTCTAAAAAATATAAATCAGTGCACGATTTCTTATTAATCATTAAAGAATTTTGAATTTGTGATTTTACTTCATAAATTGCAGATGGCTATGTAAATTTTTACGCTTATTGTTTGTCTGATTTCCTCTCGTTCGTAACAATATTGTTATGACCGATGAAGAAACTAGGAGAGGGTTGGCTGGCTATGAAGGGGTATGAGGAGGCCAGTTTTTTTTTTTTTTACTTATAATATACACATGTCTATGGTATTTAAACTTTTCTATCTATAAGTAATGTTTTTCATTATTATTTATTGTTTATTTCTATTATGTGTAAGAACAGTCTAATAAGGAACAGGATAAAATAGGGGGCTGAGGAGGAGGCAGATAAGAATGGGGAGACTGAGAAGGCAGTGGATGAGACTGGAGTTTAAGGAGAAGGAGATGGAGTAGGTGACTAAGAGAAGGGGTCATGAAGGCTTAGTAGTAGAATGAGGGAGGAGGTCTTGAAGGCTGAGGTTTAGGGTTCATTCACATAAATGTATTGTTGGTCCACATCTGATCCACTTTTTTTGTGGATCGGATGCTGACCCATTAATTTCAAGTAGGTATAGCAGTCCATGCCCCCCTCCCACTATGCACCGTTTTTTTCTGATCACACCATAGAAAACTGATGAGAAGCTCAAAAAATGACAAATCATGGAGCAAATATTTTTTGTGCCATAATTTGCAACTTGTTAGCACCATAATAGTGCTGAAAAGTTTTTGATAAGTGCCCCTTAATGACTTTTAAGTTTTCAGAGTACCCGCAGAAGAGGCTGTAATGGTGAAACCAATAAGGGTCCACAGATTAGCACATGCTATATGTCTGCCCATAAGGTGTTTGTAACCATGCATATATATTTTATGACTATAGTGTTTCTATTATATTAAAGGTGTATTCCAATAGTGTTTTTACCTGGATAGGTCATCAGTATCTGATCGGTGGGAGTCCAACACCCGGAGCCCCACTGATCAGCTAATTGAGAAGGCAGCGGTGCTTGAAGTAGCGCCAGGGCCTTCTCCAGTTTTGCCTAGGCCATGTGACATCACGTTCATCGGTCACATTGACTATGCGCAGCTTAGCCCCATATAAGTGAATGGGGCTTAGCTGCAATGCCCCACAATACAATGTATGGCGCTGTGCTTGGTGAGCTTAGAGGAGGCCACGATGTTACTTTGAGCGTCGCTGCCTTCTAAAACAGCGGATCAGCAGGGCTCCCGTGCGTCAGACCCACACCAATCAGATACTAATAACCTATCTAGAAGAAAAGACATCAGTAAAACACTCTCAGATAACCCCTTTAATATGATAAGTAAATAGTGATGTAATTATACCTTGCAGTTATGTCTTGGATAAGGCTGGAATACGTCTGGCACATTATATAGATACATTATAAGAATCGATGTAACCCTTTATTGGTATCATTAATCAAACTGGTGAAAAATTAGAACTGGCTTAGTTCCCCATAGCAGCCAATCAGATTCCTCCTTTCATTTTCCAAAGGAGCCGTTAAAAATGAAAGGTGGAATATGATTGGTTGCTATGGGCAAATAAACAAGTTCTAATTTACACCCTTCGGCTAAATGACCCCATATGTATCTCTGGTAACCAATATTACAATCTAATAGGTATACCTGGAGAAGTTTTCCTGTTCATATTATAATTATTTTGATTGAGATTGTTATATAATTATACTCTTTAAACTTGCGTATATAGGCACTTGCACGTTATCTTAATCTATAGGTTAATAGTACGGTATCTCAGCACATTTACATATAAGTTGTGCAATATAGGTGTTGGTAATTTAAATTTTTCTTCAATTTTTGAATTATAAAATACATAATTAAGAATTATTGTTGAGTAATTTACGGTATATTCATCTTTTTTTTTTTTGTTTACCGCTATCCCTATGATATATTTATTACATTGTTTATTTAGTCATATGCAGTATGCGGTCCCTGAAAGGGATTTCAGCTTTTATTATATTGATGACCTATCCTCAGGATAGGTCATCATCGATATCAGATCGGCGGGGTCCGACTTCCAGCACCTGAAGTGAATGGGATGGCTTAGTTGTATTGATACCTGCTCACTGCTGCAATTGCGACGTCGAGCAGATAAAACAGTGAAGAGAAGGCAGCTTTCGTACGAGCCCAGTTTTCACTTCAAACAGCTAATAGGTGGGGGTGCCGCAAGTTGGACCTTCACCGATCTGATATTGATGATCTATCTTGAGGATAGGTTATCAATATAAAAAAGCGGACAACCCCTTATAATGGATTTTTGTGAGATTTAATAATCATGTAGTGAAGTTAATTATAAATAATTTTGAGTGTTATTTTTATTAATGATAAATTAAGAGAGAGAATATATAGATGTTCAGTATTGTGGTGATTCTCTTGACATAGAGGTTTATCTGTTATATAGATATTAAGTTTTAAATTTTGATATAGGTACTGAGGAGCAAGTAAGCAATACAGTCATTAGCTTTTGGAATGTGTTGAAAATCTAATGTGTTATAAAAAGACATGTGTATAATATGATTAGAAAAATAATAAAAAATACATTTCACTTAAAGGTAATAAATTTCCTTAGTCCCTTGATAGCAGCAGCATTTGATGCAGTCATGGGTCTAAAAAATATAAATCAGTGCACGATTTCTTATTAATTGTTAAAGAATTTTGAATTTGTGATTTTACTTCATAAATTGCAGATGGCTATGTTAATTTTTACGCTTATTGTTTGTCTGATTTCCTCTCGTTCATAACAATATTGTTATGACCGATGAAGAAACTAGGAGAGGGTTGGCTGGCTATGAAGGGGTATGAGGAGGCCAGTTTTTTTTTTTTTTTTTTTACTTATAATATACACATGTCTATGGTATTTAAACTTTTCTATCTATAAGTAATGTTTTTCATTATTATTTATTGTTTAGTTCTGTTATGTGTAAGAACAGGGAAACAAAGTCTAATAAGGAACAGGATAAAATAGGGGGCTGAGGAGGAGGCAGATAAGAATGGGGAGACTGAGAAGGCAGTGGATGAGACTGGAGGTTAAGGAGACGCAGTAGGTCACTAAGAGAAGGGGTCATGAAGGCTTAGTAATAGAATGAGGGCGGAGGTCTTAAAGGCTGAGGTTTAGGGTCCATTCACATAAAAGTATTGTTGGTCCGCATCCGATCCACATTTTTTGTGGATCGGATGCTGACCCATTACTTTCAATGGGGCAACAAAAATTTGTGGACAGCGTGCAGTATGCTGTCTGTATCCGTATGTCAGTTCTGCAGCCCTGCAAAAAAGATAGAACTTGTCTTACTCTTGTCCATTTTGCAGAAATGAGTAAGAATTTTTAATAGAGGGCGGGACATACTATTTAGCAAAATGCAGAATGTACATGGCCAGTATCCACGTTTCACAGATCCATAATTTGTGGATCACAAAATGGATATGGCGGTGCGAATGGGCCCTAAGGATGAGATATGAGAATTTGAAAACTTAGGAGGAGGAGGGGCAGGAGGAAATGAGAGGAGGACAAGGTGGATGAAACAGCAGTACAGTATTCACTGTTTAGTAGCTTTTGGAACTCAGTGGGGGACATTTATCAAGACTGGCGTTCCCATACACCAATCTTGATCCCCTGTGCACTGGAGTAAGATGCACCTAATTTAATAAGAGGCAGATGCCTCTTAATGAATTAAGCCCATCTCTGACACTCTGTGCTCCAGCAACTCAAATTTGTGCCAGCTGGGAGCGAGAGTAGACTTGAGCTATAACTTGCGCCAGTTCATCGGATAAGTTATAGTAGGTATAGCAGTCCATGCCCCCCTCCCACTATGCACCGTTTTTTTCTGATCACACCATAGAAAACTGGTGAGAAGCTCAAAAATGACAAATCATGGAGCAAATACTTTTTGTGCCATAGTTTGCAACTTGTTAGCACCATAATAGTGGCGAAAAGTTTTTGATAAGTGCCCCTTAATGACTTTTAAGTTTTCAGAGTACCCGCAGAAGAGGCTGTAATGGTGAAACCAATAGGGGTCCACAGATTAGCGCATGCTATATGTCTGCCCATAAGGTGTTTGTAACCATGCATATATATTTTATGACTATAGTGTTTCTATTATATTAAAGGTGTATCCCAATAGTGTTTTTACTGATGACCTATCCTCTGGATAGGTCATCAGTATCTGATCGGTGGGAGTCCAACACCCGGAGCCCCACTGATCAGCTAATTGAGAAGGTAGCGGTGCTTGAAGTAGCGCCAGGGCCTTCTCCAGTTTTGCCTAGGCCATGTGACATCACGTTCATTGGTCACATTGACTACGCGCAGCTTAGCCCCATATAAGTGAATGGGGCTTAGCTGCAATGCCCCACAATATAATGTATGGCGCTGTGCTTGGTGAGCTTAGAGGAGGCCACGATGTTACTTTGAGCGTCGCTGCCTTCTAAAACAGCTGATCAGCAGGGCTCCCGTGCATCAGACCCACACCAATCAGAAACTAATAACCTATCAAGAAGAAAAGACATCAGTAAAGCAATCTCAGATAACCCCTTCAATATGACAAGTAAATAGTGATGTAATTATACCTTGCAGTTATGTCTTGGATAAGGCTGGAATACGTCTGGCACATTATATAGATACGTTATAAGAATCGATGTAACCCTTTATTGGTATCATTAATCAAACTGGTGAAAAATTAGAACTGGCTTAGTTCCCCATAGCAGCCAATCAGATTCCTCCTTTCATTTTCCAAAGGAACCGTTAAAAATGAAAGGTGGAATATGATTGGTTGCTATGGGCAAATAAACAAGTTTTAATTTACACCCTTCGGCTAAATGACCCCATATGTATCTCTGGTAACCAATATTACAATCTAATAGGTATAACTGGAGAAGTTTTCCTGTTTATATTATAATTATTTTGATTGAGATTGTTATATAATTATACTTTTTAACCTTGCGTATACAAGCACTTGCACGTTATCTTAATCTATAGGTTAATAGTACGGTATCTCAGCACATTTACATATCAATTGTGCAATATAGGTGTTGGTAATTCAAATTTTTCTTCAATTTTTGAATTATAAAATACATAATTAAGAATTATTGTTGGGTAATTTACGGTATATTCATAATTTTTTTTAGTTTACCGCTATCCCTATGATATATTTATTACATTGTTTATTTAGTCATATGCAGTATGCGGTCCCGGAAAGGGATTTCAGCTTTTATTATATTGATGACCTATCCTCAGGATAGGTCATCATCGATATCATATCGGCGGGGTCCGACTTCCAGCACCTGAAGTGAATGGGATGGCTTAGTTGTATTGATACCTGCTCACTGCTGCAGTTGCGACGTCGAGCAGATAAAACAGTGAAGAGAAGGCAGCTTTCGTACGAGCCCAGTTTTCTCTTCAAACAGCTAATAGGTGGGGGTGCCGCAAGTTGGACCTTCACCGATCTGATATTGATGATCTATCTTGAGGATAGGTTATCAATATAAAAAAGCGGACAACCCCTTATAATGGATTTTTGTGAGATTTAATAATCAAGTAGTGAAGTTAATTATAAATAATTTTGAGTGTTATTTTTATTAATGATAAATTAAGAGAGAGAATATATAGATGTTCAGTATTGTGGTGATTCTCTTGATATAGAGGTTTATCTGTTATATAGATATTAAGTTTTAAATTTTGATATAGGTACTGAGGAGCAAGTAAGCAATACAGTCATTAGCTTTTGGAATGTGTTGAAAATCTAATGTGTTATAAAAAGACATGTGTATAATATGATTAGAAAAATAATAAAAAATACATTTCACTTAAAGGTAATACATTTCCTTAGTCCCTTGATAGCAGCAGCATTTGATGCAGTCATGGGTCTAAAAAATATAAATCAGTGCACGATTTCTTATTAATCGTTAAAGAATTTTGAATTTGTGATTTTACTTCATAAATTGCAGATGGCTATGTAAATTTTTACGCTTATTGTTTGTCTGATTTCCTCTCGTTCGTAACAATATTGTTATGACCGATGAAGAAACTAGGAGAGGGTTGGCTGGCTATGAAGGGGTATGAGGAGGCCAGTTTTTTTTTTTACTTATAATATACACATGTCTATGGCTTAAACTTTTCTATCTACAGATGGCTATGTTAATTTTTACGCTTATTGTTTGTCTGATTTCCTCTCGTTCATAACAATATTGTTATGACCGATGAAGAAACTAGGAGAGGGTTGGCTGGCTATGAAGGGGTATGAGGAGGCCAGTTTTTTTTTTTTTTTTACTTATAATATACACATGTCTATGGTATTTAAACTTTTCTATCTATAAGTAATGTTTTTCATTATTATTTATTGTTTAGTTCTGTTATGTGTAAGAACAGGGAAACAAAGTCTAATAAGGAACAGGATAAAATAGGGGGCTGAGGAGGAGGCAGATAAGAATGGGGAGACTGAGAAGGCAGTGGATGAGACTGGAGGTTAAGGAGACGCAGTAGGTCACTAAGAGAAGGGGTCATGAAGGCTTAGTAATAGAATGAGGCGGAGGTCTTAAAGGCTGAGGTTTAGGGTCCATTCACATAAAAGTATTGTTGGTCCGCATCCGATCCACATTTTTGTGGATCGGATGCTGACCCATTACTTTCAATGGGGCAACAAAAATTTGTGGACAGCGTGCAGTATGCTGTCTGTATCCGTATGTCAGTTCTGCAGCCCTGCAAAAAAGATAGAACTTGTCTTACTCTTGTCCATTTTGCAGAAATGAGTAAGAATTTTTAATAGAGGGCGGGACATACTATTTAGCAAAATGCAGAATGTACATGGCCAGTATCCACGTTTCACAGATCCATAATTTGTGGATCACAAAATGGATATGGCGGTGCGAATGGGCCCTAAGGATGAGATATGAGAATTTGAAAACTTAGGAGGAGGAGGGGCAGGAGGAAATGAGAGGAGGACAAGGTGGATGAAACAGCAGTACAGTATTCACTGTTTAGTAGCTTTTGGAACTCAGTGGGGGACATTTATCAAGACTGGCGTTCCCATACACCAATCTTGATCCCCTGTGCACTGGAGTAAGATGCACCTAATTTAATAAGAGGCAGATGCCTCTTAATGAATTTAGCCCATCTCTGACACTCTGTGCTCCAGCAACTCAAATTTGTGCCAGCTGGGAGCAGAGTAGACTTGAGCTATAACTTGCGCCAGTTCATCGGATAAGTTATAGTAGGTATAGCAGTCCATGCCCCCTCCCACTATGCACCGTTTTTTCTGATCACACCATAGAAAACTGGTGAGAAGCTCAAAAATGACAAATCATGGAGCAAATACTTTTTGTGCCATAGTTTGCAACTTGTTAGCACCATAATAGTGGCGAAAAGTTTTTGATAAGTGCCCCTTAATGACTTTTAAGTTTTCAGAGTACCCGCAGAAGAGGCTGTAATGGTGAAACCAATAGGGGTCCACAGATTAGCGCATGCTATATGTCTGCCCATAAGGTGTTTGTAACCATGCATATATATTTTATGACTATAGTGTTTCTATTATATTAAAGGTGTATCCCAATAGTGTTTTACTGATGACCTATCCTCTGGATAGGTCATCAGTATCTGATCGGTGGGAGTCCAACACCCGGAGCCCCACTGATCAGCTAATTGAGAAGGTAGCGGTGCTTGAAGTAGCGCCAGGGCCTTCTCCAGTTTTGCCTAGGCCATGTGACATCACGTTCATCGGTCACATTGACTACGCGCAGCTTAGCCCCATATAAGTGAATGGGGCTTAGCTGCAATGCCCCACAATATAATGTATGGCGCTGTGCTTGGTGAGCTTAGAGGAGGCCACGATGTTACTTTGAGCGTCGCTGCCTTCTAAAACAGCTGATCAGCAGGGCTCCCGTGCATCAGACCCACACCAATCAGAAACTAATAACCTATCAAGAAGAAAAGACATCAGTAAAGCAATCTCAGATAACCCCTTCAATATGACAAGTAAATAGTGATGTAATTATACCTTGCAGTTATGTCTTGGATAAGGCTGGAATACGTCTGGCACATTATATAGATACGTTATAAGAATCGATGTAACCCTTTATTGGTATCATTAATCAAACTGGTGAAAAATTAGAACTGGCTTAGTTCCCCATAGCAGCCAATTTCATGATTTTCCTATTACATGACGTAAAGTCATGATTTTATTAAAGACACGGAGGCGAGTATTGCTTTAACTCTCTTTACTTTCTATCATAGCAGCAAAGAAATGGACAATATAATTATGCAAAAAACCATAGTAACCGGCTCCTCCCACCTATCCCCTTATATGAGGACAGGACCCCTTGTAATCCTCCTCTTTCTTTGCTCCGTCCTTTGTCTCTGAAGATCCTCGCCAAACAGACGGGCCTAACACGGCAACTCTTGATCTCGAAGGTAACACACTCCTCAACAGGAGGAAGAAAACGAATGGAACCACATGCGAACTTGAAACCAGAAACTCCTCCGGATCAGCATGTCAACCTGCGAACATAGAAAAAACCGAAATAGGCTACAGTCTAACAAAGGAGTAACGATTACAAAACGACAGTACAACATCAGTGACGGAGGCGTATTATCTAGGACAAATGAGGAGATTAAGTAGGGTGGGGAAGGGAGGTCAGTACTCGCCACCGTGTCTTTAATAAAATCATGACTTTACGTCATGTAATAGGAAAATCATGAAATTTTATCACAAGACACGGAGGCTCCTATTGCAAGTTTAACCACTTAAGCCCCCCTAGCTTAAACACCCTTAATGACCAGGCCACTTTTTACAATTCTGCACTACACTACTTTCACCGTTTATTGTTCCGTCATGCAA
>JAKVIS010001087.1:0-40943 GCA_033119425.1 Bufotes viridis
GATATCCCTCAAAGGTAGGAAAACCAAGCAAAATGGTGTCTCCATTACAGAGATCACCAAATTCACAATATTAAGTGGCCCCTATGTCAAGATCCCGCTTTTTTTACAAGCTATAAGGATGTGACGGGGAAAACCTAAGCCAGTTATCCATCCACAGACAGCTGTTTCGGGGTGTTGCCCCTCATCAGTGCGGAGTAGGATTCTGGCTAATCGGGAGCAATGGCTCGGAGACCACCCAAACACAACAATAGCTGATCTCCTCAGGGAGACCAGCTACAAAAAACACAGCAGAGCCTCACTTAAGAGTCTCAACACAGCAATCCGAAGTGCAAAGTTCCCTGGGAAAAGGGAATAAGCAAAATAAATGTGGAGCCCCAGTTAAGGGTCTACAACATAATGAAAGCCAGATATCCCTCCTAGGAAGGAAAACCAAGCAAAATGGTGTCTCCATTACAGAGATCACCAAATCCACCATATTAAGTGGCCACTATGTCAAGATCCCGCTTTTTTTTTTACAAGCTTTAAGGATGTGACGGGGAAAACCTAACCCAGTTATCCATCCACAGATAGCTGTTTCGGGGTGATGCCCCTCATCAGTGCGGAGTAGGATTCTGGCTAACCGGGAGCAATGCCTCGGAGACCACCCAAACACAACAATAGCTGATCTCCTCAGGGAGACCAGCTACAAAAAACACAGCGGAGCCTCACTTAAGAGTCTCAACACAGCAATCCGAAGTGCAATGTTCCCTGGGAAAAGGGAATATGCAAAATAAATGTGGATCCCCAGTTATGGGTCTACAACACAATAAAAGCCAGATATCCCTCAAAGGAAGGAAAACCAAGCAAAGGGGTGTCTCCATTACAGAGATCACCAAATCCACAATATTAAGTGGCCCCTATGTCAAGATCCCGCTTTTTACAAGCTATAAGGATGTGACAGGGAAAACCTAAGCCAGTTATCCATCCACAGACAGCTGTTTCGGGGTGTTGCCCCTCATCAGTGCGGAGTAGGATTCTGGCTAACCTGGAGCAATGCCTCAGAGACCACCCAAACACAACAATAGCTGATCTCCTCAGGGAGACCAGCTACAAAAACACTGCAGAGCCTCACTTAAGAGTCTCAACACAGCAATCCGAAGTGCAAAGTTCCCTGGGAAAAGGGAATATGCAAAATAAATGTGGAGCCCCAGTTATGGGTCTACAACACAATGAAAGCCAGATATCCCTCAAAGCAAGGAAAACCAAGCAAAATGGTGTCTCCATTACAGAGATCACCAAATCCACCATATTAAGTGGCCACTATGTCAAGATCCCGCTTTTTTACAAGCTTTAAGGATGTGACGAGGAAAACCTAACCCAGTTATCCATCCACAGATAGCTGTTTCGGGGTGATGCCCCTCATCAGTGCGGAGTAGGATTCTGGCTAACCGGGAGCAATGCCTCGGAGACCACCCAAACACAACAATAGCTGATCTCCTCAGGGAGACCAGCTACAAAAACACCACGGAGCCACACTTAAGAGTCTCAACACAGCAATCCGAAGTGCAAAATTCCCTGGGAAAAGGGAATATGCAAAATAAATGTGGAGCCCCAGTTATGGGTCTACAACACAATGAAAGCCAGATATCCCTCAAAGGAAGGAAAACCAAGCAAAGGGGTGTCTCCATTACAGAGATCACCAAATCCACCATATTAAGTGGCCCCTATGTCAAGATCCCGCTTTTTTTACAAGCTATAAGGATGTGAAGGGGAAAACCTAAGCCAGTTATCCATCCGCAGACAGATGTTTCAGGGTGTTGCCCCTCATCAGTGCGGAGTAGGATTCTGGCTAACCTGGAGCAATGCCTCGGAGACCACCCAAACACAACAATAGCTGATCTCCTCAGGGAGACCAGCTACAAAAAACACAGCGGAGCCTCACTTAAGAGTCTCAACACAGCAATCCGAAGTGCCAAGTTCCATGGGAAAAGGGAATATGCAAAATAAATGTGGATCCCCAGTTATGGGTCTACATCACAATGAAAGCCAGATATCCCTCAAAAGTAGGAAAACCAAGCAAAATGGTGTCTCCATTACAGAGATCACCAAATCCACCATATTAATTGGCCGCTATGTCAAGATCCCGCTTTTTACAAGCTTTAAGGATGTGACGGGGAAAACCTAAGCCAGTTATCCATCCACAGACAGCTGTTTCGGGGTGTTGCCCCTCATCAGTGCGGAGTAGGATTCTGGCTAATCGGGAGCAATGCCTCGGAGACCACCCAAACACAACAATAGCTGATCTCCTCAGGGAGACCAGCTACAAAAAACACCGCGGAGCCTCACTTAAGAGTCTCAACACAGCAATCCGAAGTGCAAAGTTCCCTGGGAAAAGGGAATATGCAAAATAAATGTGGAGCCCCAGTTATGGGTCTACAACACAATGAAAGCCAGATATCCCTCAAAGGAAGGAAAACCAAGCAAAGAGGTGTCTCCATTACAGAGATCACCAAATCCACCATATTAAGTGGCCCCTATGTCAAGATCCCGCTTTTTTACAAGCTTTAAGGATGTGACAGGGAAAACCTAAGCCAGTTATCCATCCACAGACAGCTGTTTCGAGGTGTTGCCCCTCATCAGTGCGGAGTAGGATTCTGGCTAACCGGGAGCAATGCCTCGGAGACCACCCAAACACAACAATAGCTGATCTCCTCAGGGAGACCAGCTACAAAAACACCGCGGAGCCTCACTTAAGAGTCTCAACACAGCAATCCGAAGTGCAAAGTTCCCTGGGAAAAGGGAATATGCAAAATAAATGTGGAGCCCCAGTTATGGGTCTACAACACAATGAAAGCCAGATATCCCTCAAAGGAAGGAAAACCAAGCAAAAGGGTGTCTCCATTACAGAGATCACCAAATCCACCATATTAAGTGGCCCCTATGTCAAGATCCCGCTTTTTTTACAAGCTTTAAGGATGTGACGGGGAAAACCTAAGCCAGTTATCCATCCACAGACAGCTGTTTCGGGGTGTTGCCCCTCATCAGTGCGGAGTAGGATTCTGGCTAACCGGGAGCAATGCCTCGGAGACCACCCAAACACAACAATAGCTGATCTCCTCAGGGAGACCAGCTACAAAAACACACGCGGAGCCTCACTTAAGAGTCTCAACACAGCAATCCGAAGTGCAAAGTTCCCTGGGAAAAGGGAATATGCAAAATAAATGTGGAGCCCCAGTTATGGGTCTACAACACAATGAAAGCCAGATATCCCTCAAAGGAAGGAAAACCAAGCAAAGAGGTGTCTCCATTACAGAGATCACCAAATCCACCATATTAAGTGGCCCCTATGTCAAGATCCCGCTTTTTTACAAGCTTTAAGGATGTGACGGGGAAAACCTAAGCCAGTTATCCATCCACAGACAGCTGTTTCGGGGTGTTGCCCCTCATCAGTGCAGAGTAGGATTCTGGCTAACCGGGAGCAATGCCTCGGAGACCACCCAAACACAACAATAGCTGATCTCCTCAGGGAGACCAGCTACAAAAACACCGCGGAGCCACACTTAAGAGTCTCAACACAGCAATCCGAAGTGCAAAATTCCCTGGGAAAAGGGAATATGCAAAATAAATTTGGAGCCCCAGTTATGGGTCTACAACACAATGAAAGCCAGATATCCCTCAAAGGAAGGAAAACCAAGCAAAGGGTGTCTTCATTACAGAGATCACCAAATCCACCATATTAAGTGGCCCCTATGTCAAGATCCCGATTTTTTACAAGCTATAAGGATGTGAAGGGAAAACCTAAGCCAGTTATCCATCCGCAGACAGCTGTTTCGGGGTGTTGCCCCTCATCAGTGCGGAGTAGGATTCTGGCTAACCTGGAGCAATGCCTCGGAGACCACCCAAACACAACAATAGCTGATCTCCTCAGGGAGACCAGCTACAAAAACACAGCGGAGCCTCACTTAAGAGTCTCAACACAGCAATCCGAAGTGCAAAGTTCCCTGGGAAAAGGGAATATGCAAAATAAATGTGGAGCCCCAGTTATGGGTCTACAACACAATGAAAGCCAGATATCCCTCAAAGGAAGGAAAACCAAGCAAAGGGTGTCTCCATTACAGAGATCACCAAATCCACCATATTAAGTGGCCACTATGTCAAGATCCCGCTTTTTTTACAAGCTTTAAGGATGTGACGGGGAAAACCTAAGCCAGTTATCCATCCACAGATAGCTGTTTCGGGGTGATGCCCCTCATCAGTGCAGAGTAGGATTCTGGCTAACCGGGAGCAATGCCTCGGAGACCACCCAAACACAACAATAGCTGATCTCCTCAGGGAGACCAGCTACAAAAACACCACGGAGCCTCACTTAAGAGTCTCAACACAGCAATCCGAAGTGCAAAGTTCCCTGGGAAAAGGGAATATGCAAAATAAATGTGGAGCCCCAGTTATGGGTCTACAACACAATGAAAGCCAGATATCCCTCAAAGGAAGGAAAACCAAGCAAAGGGGTGTCTCCATTACAGAGATCACCAAATCCACCATATTAAGTGGCCCCTATGTCAAGATCCCGCTTTTTTACAAGCTATAAGGATGTGAAGGGGAAAACCTAAGCCAGATATCCATCCGCAGACAGCTGTTTCGGGGTGTTGCCCCTCATCAGTGCGGAGTAGGATTCTTGCTAACCTGGAGCAATGCCTCGGAGACCACCCAAACACAACAATTGCTGATCTCCTCAGGGAGACCAGCTACAAAAACACCGCGGAGCCTCACTTAAGAGTCTCAACACAGCAATCCGAAGTGCAAAGTTCCCTGGAAAAAGGGAATATGCAAAATAAATGTGGAGCCCCAGTTATGGGTCTACAACACAATGAAAGCCAGATATCACTCAAAGGTAGGAAAACCAAGCAAAATGGTGTCTCCATTACAGAGATCACCAAATCCACCATATTAAGTGGCCTCTATGTCAAGATCCCGCTTTTTTTACAAGCTTAAGGATGTGACGGGGAAAACCTAAGCCAGTTATCCATCCACAGACAGCTGTTTCGGGGTGTTGCCCCTCATCAGTGCAGAGTAGGATTCTGGCTAAGCGGGAGCAATGCCTCGGGGACCACCCAAACACAACAATAGCTGATCTCCTCAGGGAGACCAGCTACAAAAAACACAGCAGAGCCTCCCTTAAGAGTCTCAACACAGCAATCCGAAGTGCAAAGTTCCCTGGGAAAAGGGAATATGCAAAATAAATGTGGAGCCCCAGTTATGGGTCTACAACACAATGAAAGCCAGATATCCCTCAAAGGAAGGAAAACCAAGCAAAATGGTGTCTCCATTACAGAGATCACCAAATCCACCATATTAAGTGGCCACTATGTCAAGATCCCGCTTTTTTTACAAGCTTTAAGGATGTGACGGGGAAAACCTAAGCCAGTTATCCATCCACAGATAGCTGTTTCGGGGTGATGCCCCTCATCAGTGCGGAGTAGGATTCTGGCTAACCGGGAGCAATGCCTCGGAGACCACCCAAACACAACAATAGCTGATCTCCTCAGGAGACCAGCTACAAAAACACCAGCGGAGCCTCACTTAAGAGTCTCAACACAGCAATCCGAAGTGCAAAGTTCCCTGGGAAAAGGGAATATGCAAAATAAATGTGGAGCCCCAGTTATGGGTCTACAACACAATGAAAGCCAGATATCCCTCAAAGGAAGGAAAACCAAGCAAAGGGGTGTCTCCATTACAGAGATCACCAAATCCACAATATTAAGTGGCCCCTATGTCAAGATCCCGCTTTTTTACAAGCTATAAGGATGTGACAGGGAAAACCTAAGCCAGTTATCCATCCACAGACAGCTGTTTCGGGGTGTTGCCCCTCATCAGTGCGGAGTAGGATTCTGGCTAACCTGGAGCAATGCCTCAGAGACCACCCAAACACAACAATAGCTGATCTCCTCAGGGAGACCAGCTACAAAAAAACTGCAGAGCCTCACTTAAGAGTCTCAACACAGCAATCCGAAGTGCAAAGTTCCCTGGGAAAAGGGAATATGCAAAATAAATGTGGAGCCCCAGTTATGGGTCTACAACACAATGAAAGCCAGATATCCCTCAAAGCAAGGAAAACCAAGCAAAATGGTGTCTCCATTACAGAGATCACCAAATCCACCATATTAAGTGGCCACTATGTCAAGATCCCGCTTTTTTACAAGCTTTAAGGATGTGACGAGGAAAACCTAACCCAGTTATCCATCCACAGATAGCTGTTTCGAGGTGATGCCCCTCATCAGTGCGGAGTAGGATTCTGGCTAACCGGGAGCAATGCCTCGGAGACCACCCAAACACAACAATAGCTGATCTCCTCAGGGAGACCAGCTACAAAAACACCACGGAGCCACACTTAAGAGTCTCAACACAGCAATCCGAAGTGCAAAATTCCCTGGGAAAAGGGAATATGCAAAATAAATGTGGAGCCCCAGTTATGGGTCTACAACACAATGAAAGCCAGATATCCCTCAAAGGAAGGAAAACCAAGCAAAGGGGTGTCTCCATTACAGAGATCACCAAATCCACCATATTAAGTGGCCCCTATGTCAAGATCCCGCTTTTTTACAAGCTATAAGGATGTGAAGGGGAAAACCTAAGCCAGTTATCCATCCGCAGACAGCTGTTTCAGGGTGTTGCCCCTCATCAGTGCGGAGTAGGATTCTGGCTAACCTGGAGCAATGCCTCGGAGACCACCCAAACACAACAATAGCTGATCTCCTCAGGGAGACCAGCTACAAAAACACAGCGGAGCCTCACTTAAGAGTCTCAACACAGCAATCCGAAGTGCAAAGTTCCCTGGGAAAAGGGAATATGCAAAATAAATGTGGATCCCCAGTTATGGGTCTACAACACAATGAAAGCCAGATATCCCTCAAAGGTAGGAAAACCAAGCAAAATGGTGTCTCCATTACAGAGATCACCAAATCCACCATATTAAGTGGCCCCTATGTCAAGATCCCGCTTTTTTACAAGCTTTAAGGATGTGACGGGGAAAACCTAAGCCAGTTATCCATCCACAGACAGCTGTTTCGAGGTGTTGCCCCTCATCAGTGCGGAGTAGGATTCTGGCTAACCGGGAGCAATGCCTCGGAGACCACCCAAACACAACAATAGCTGATCGCCTCAGGGAGACCAGCTACAAAAACACACGCGGAGCCTCACTTAAGAGTCTCAACACAGCAATCCGAAGTGCAAAGTTCCCTGGGAAAAGGGAATATGCAAAATAAATGTGGAGCCCCAGTTATGGGTCTACAACACAATGAAAGCCAGATATCCCTCAAAGGAAGGAAAACCAAGCAAAGAGGTGTCTCCATTACAGAGATCACCAAATCCACCATATTAAGTGGCCCCTATGTCAAGATCCCGCTTTTTTACAAGCTTTAAGGATGTGACGGGAAAACCTAAGCCAGTTATCCATCCACAGACAGCTGTTTCGGGGTGTTGCCCCTCATCAGTGCAGAGTAGGATTCTGGCTAACCGGGAGCAATGCCTCGGAGACCACCCAAACACAACAATAGCTGATCTCCTCAGGGAGACCAGCTACAAAAACACCGCGGAGCCTCACTTAAGAGTCTCAACACAGCAATCCGAAGTGCAAAATTCCCTGGGAAAAGGGAATATGCAAAATAAATTTGGAGCCCCAGTTATGGGTCTACAACACAATGAAAGCCAGATATCCCTCAAAGGAAGGAAAACCAAGCAAAGGGTGTCTCCATTACAGAGATCACCAAATCCACCATATTAAGTGGCCCCTATGTCAAGATCCCGCTTTTTTACAAGCTATAAGGATGTGAAGGGGAAAACCTAAGCCAGTTATCCATCCGCAGACAGCTGTTTCGAGGTGTTGCCCCTCATCAGTGCGGAGTAGGATTCTGGCTAACCTGGAGCAATGCCTCGGAGACCACCCAAACACAACAATAGCTGATCTCCTCAGGGAGACCAGCTACAAAAAAACAAAGCGGAGCCTCACTTTAGAGTCTCAACACAGCAATCCGAACTGCAAAGTTCCCTGGGAAAAGAGAATATGCAAAATAAATGTGGAGCCCCAGTTATGGGTCTACAACACAATGAAAGCCAGATATCCCTCAAAGGAAGGAAAACCAAGCAAAAGGGTGTCTCCATTACAGAGATCACCAAATCCACCATATTAAGCGGCCACTATGTCAAGATCCCGCTTTCTTTTTTACAAGCTTTAAGGATGTGACCGGGGAAAACCTAAGCCAGTTATCCATCCACAGATAGCTGTTTCGGGGTGATGCCCCTGATCAGTGCAGAGTAGGATTCTGGCTAAGCGGGAGCAATGCCTCGGAGACCACCCAAACACAACAATAGCTGATCTCCTCAGGGAGACCAGCTACAAAAAACACCACGGAGCCACACTTAAGAGTCTCAACACAGCAATCCGAAGTGCAAAATTCCCTGGGAAAAGGGAATATGCAAAATAAATGTGGAGCCCCAGTTATGGGTCTACAACACAATGAAAGCCAGATATCCCTCAAAGGAAGGAAAACCAAGCAAAGGGGTGTCTCCATTACAGAGATCACCAAATCCACCATATTAAGTGGCCCCTATGTCAAGATCCCGCTTTTTTACAAGCTATAAGGATGTGAAGGGGAAAACCTAAGCCAGTTATCCATCCGCAGACAGCTGTTTCGGGGTGTTGCCCCTCATCAGTGCGGAGTAGAATTCTGGCTAACCTGGAGCAATGCCTCGGAGACCAACCAAACACAACAATAGCTGATCTCCTCAGGGAGACCAGCTACAAAAAACACCACAGAGCCTCACTTAAGAGTCTCAACACAGCAATCCGAAGTGCAAAGTTCCCTGGGAAAAGGAAATATGCAAAATAAATGTGGATCCCCGGTTATGGGTCTACAACACAATGAAAGCCAGATATCCCTCAAAGGTAGGAGAACCAAGCAAAATGGTGTCTCCATTACAGTGATCACCAAATCCACCATATTAAGTGGCCACTATGTCAAGATCCCGCTTTTTTTACAAGCTTAAGGATGTGACGGGGAAAACCTAAGCCAGTTATCCATCCACAGACAGCTGTTTCGGGGTGTTGCCCCTCATCAGTGCGGAGTAGGATTCTGGCTAACCGGGAGCAATGCCTCGGAGACCACCCAAACACAACAATAGCTGATCTCCTCAGGGAGACCAGCTACAAAAAACACCGCGGAGCCTCACTTAAGAGTCTCAACACAGCAATCCGAAGTGCAAAGTTCCCTGGGAAAAGGGAATATGCAAAATAAATGTGGAGCCCCAGTTATGGGTCTACAACACAATGAAAGCCAGATATCCCTCAAAGGAAGGAAAACCAAGCAAAGTGGTGTCTCCATTACAGAGATCACCAAATCCACCATATTAAGTGGCCCCTATGTCAAGATCCCGCTTTTTTACAAGCTTTAAGGATGTGACGGGAAAACCTAAGCCAGTTATCCATCCACAGACAGCTGTTTCGGGGTGTTGCCCCTCATCAGTGCGGAGTAGGATTCTGGCTAACCGGGAGCAATGCCTCGGAGACCACCCAAACACAACAATAGCTGATCTCCTCAGGGAGACCAGCTACAAAAAACACTGCGGAGCCTCACTTAAGAGTCTCAACACAGCAATCCGAAGTGCAAAGTTCCCTGGGAAAAGGGAATATGCAAAATAAATGTGGAGCCCCAGTTATGGGTCTACAACACAATGAAAGCCAGATATCCCTCAAAGGAAGGAAAACCAAGCAAAGGGGTGTCTCCATTACAGAGATCACCAAATCCACCATATTAAGTGGCCACTATGTCAAGATCCCGCTTTTTTACAAGCTTTAAGGATGTGACGGGGAAAACCTAAGCCAGTTATCCATCCACAGACAGCTGTTTCGGGGTGTTGCCCCTCATCAGTGCAGAGTAGGATTCTGGCTAAGCGAGAGCAATGCCTCGGAGACCACCCAAACACAACAATAGCTGATCTCCTCAGGGAGACCAGCTACAAAAAACACCACGGACCCTCACTTAAGAGTCTCAACACAGCAATCCGAAGTGCAAAGTTACCTGGAAATATGCAAAATAAAATAAAAATAAATATGCAAAATAAATGTGGATCCCCAGTTATGGGTCTACAACACAATGAAAGCCAGATATCCCTCAAAGGTAGGAAAACCAAGCAAAATGGTGTCTCCATTACAGAGATCACCAAATCCACCATATTAAGTGGCCCCTATGTCAAGATCCCGCTTTTTTTACAAGCTTAAGGATGTGACGGGGAAAACCTAAGCCAGTTATCCATCCACAGACAGCTGTTTCGAGGTGTTGCCCCTCATCAGTGCGGAGTAGGATTCTGGCTAACCGGGAGCAATGCCTCGGAGACCACCCAAACACAACAATAGCTGATCGCCTCAGGGAGACCAGCTACAAAACAACAGCGGAGCCTCACTTAAGAGTCTCAACACAGCAATCCGAAGTGCAAAGTTCCCTGGGAAAAGGGAATATGCAAAATAAATGTGGAGCCCCAGTTATGGGTCTACAACACAATGAAAGCCAGATATCCCTCAAAGGAAGGAAAACCAAGCAAAAGGGTGTCTCCAATACAGAGATCACCAAATCCACCATATTAAGTGGCCACTATGTCAAGATCCCGCTTTTTTTACAAGCTTTAAGGATATGACAGGGAAAACCTAAGCCAGTTATCCATCCACAGATAGCTGTTTCGGGGTGTTGCCCCTCATCAGTGCAGAGTAGGATTCTGGCTAAGCGGGAGCAATGCCTCGGAGACCACCCAAACACAACAATAGCTGATCTCCTCAGGGAGACCAGCTACAAAAACACCGCGGAGCCTCACTTAAGAGTCTCAACACAGCAATCCGAAGTGCAAAATTCCCTGGGAAAAGGGAATATGCAAAATAAATGTGGAGCCCCAGTTATGGGTCTACAACACAATGAAAGCCAGATATCCCTCAAAGGAAGGAAAACCAAGCAAAGGGGTGTCTCCATTACAGAGATCACCAAATCCACCATATTAAGTGGCCCCTATGTCAAGATCCCGCTTTTTTTACAAGCTTTAAGGATGTGACAGGGAAAACCTAAGCCAGTTATCCATCCACAGACAGCTGTTTCGGGGTGTTGGCCCTCATCAGTGCGGAGTAGGATTCTGGCTAACCGGGAGCAATGCCTCGGAGACCACCCAAACACAACAATAGCTGATCTCCTCAGGAGACCAGCTACAAAAACACCGCGGAGCCTCACTTAAGAGTCTCAACACAGCAATCCGAAGTGCAAAGTTCCCTGGGAAAAGGGAATATGCAAAATAAATGTGGAGCCCCAGTTATGGGTCTACAACACAATGAAAGCCAGATATCCCTCAAAGGAAGGAAAACCAAGCAAAGTGGTGTCTCCATTACAGAGATCACCAAATCCACCATATTAAGTGGCCCCTATGTCAAGATCCCGCTTTTTTTACAAGCTTTAAGGATGTGACGGGGAAAACCTAAGCCAGTTATCCATCCACAGACAGCTGTTTCGGGGTGTTGCCCCTCATCAGTGCGGAGTAGGATTCTGGCTAACCGGGAGCAATGCCTCGGAGACCACCCAAACACAACAATAGCTGATCTCCTCAGGGAGACCAGCTACAAAAACACACAGCGGAGCCTCACTTAAGAGTCTCAACACAGCAATCCGAAGTGCAAAGTTCCCTGGGAAAAGGGAATATGCAAAATAAATGTGGAGCCCCAGTTATGGGTCTACAACACAATGAAAGCCAGATATCCCTCAAAGGAAGGAAAACCAAGCAAAGGGGTGTCTCCATTACAGAGATCACCAAATCCACCATATTAAGTGGCCCCTATGTCAAGATCCCGCTTTTTTACAAGCTTTAAGGATGTGACGGGGAAAACCTAAGCCAGTTATCCATCCACAGACAGCTGTTTCGGGTGTTGCCCCTCATCAGTGCGGAGTAGGATTCTGGCTAACCGGGAGCAATGCCTCGGAGACCACCCAAACACAACAATAGCTGATCTCCTCAGGGAGACCAGCTACAAAAACACCGCGGAGCCTCACTTAAGAGTCTCAACACAGCAATCCGAAGTGCAAAGTTCCCTGGGAAAAGGGAATATGCAAAATAAATGTGGAGCCCCAGTTATGGGTCTACAACACAATGAAAGCCAGATATCCCTCAAAGGAAGGAAAACCAAGCAAAGTGGTGTCTCCATTACAGAGATCACCAAATCCACCATATTAAGTGGCCCCTATGTCAAGATCCCGCTTTTTTACAAGCTTTAAGGATGTGACGGGAAAACCTAAGCCAGTTATCCATCCACAGACAGCTGTTTCGGGGTGTTGCCCCTCATCAGTGCGGAGTAGGATTCTGGCTAACCGGGAGCAATGCCTCGGAGACCACCCAAACACAACAATAGCTGATCTCCTCAGGAGACCAGCTACAAAAACACAGCAGAGCCTCACTTAAGAGTCTCAACACAGCAATCCGAAGTGCAAAGTTCCCTGGGAAAAGGGAATATGCAAAATAAATGTGGAGCCCCAGTTATGGGTCTACAACACAATGAAAGCCAGATATCCCTCAAAGGAAGGAAAACCAAGCAAAGGGGTGTCTCCATTACAGAGATCACCAAATCCACCATATTAAGTGGCCCCTATGTCAAGATCCCGCTTTTTTACAAGCTATAAGGATGTGACGAGGAAAACCTAAGCCAGTTATCCATCCACAGACAGCTGTTTCGAGGTGTTGCCCCTCATCAGTGCGGAGTAGGATTCTGGCTAACCGGGAGCAATGCCTCGGAGACCACCCAAACACAACAATAGCTGATCTCCTCAGGAGACCAGCTACAAAAAACACTGCGGAGCCTCACTTAAGAGTCTCAACACAGCAATCCGAAGTGCAAAGTTCCCTGGGAAAAGGGAATATGCAAAATAAATGTGGAGCCCCAGTTATGGGTCTACAACACAATGAAAGCCAGATATCCCTCAAAGGAAGGAAAACCAAGCAAAGGGGTGTCTCCATTACAGAGATCACCAAATCCACCATATTAAGTGGCCCCTATGTCAAGATCCCGCTTTTTTACAAGCTATAAGGATGTGACGGGGAAAACCTAAGCCAGTTATCCATCCACAGACAGCTGTTTCGGGTGTTGCCCCTCATCAGTGCGGAGTAGGATTCTGGCTAACCTGGAGCAATGCCTCGGAGACCACCCAAACACAACAATAGCTGATCTCCTCAGGGAGACCAGCTACAAAACACACGCGGAGCCTCACTTAAGAGTCTCAACACAGCAATCCGAAGTGCAAAGTTCCCTGGGAAAAGGGAATATGCAAAATAAATGTGGAGCCCCAGTTATGGGTCTACAACACAATGAAAGCCAGATATCCCTCAAAGGAAGGAAAACCAAGCAAAAGGGTGTCTCCATTACAGAGATCACCAAATCCACCATATTAAGTGGCCCCTATGTCAAGATCCCGCTTTTTTACAAGCTTTAAGGATGTGACAGGGAAAACCTAAGCCAGTTATCCATCCACAGACAGCTGTTTCGGGGTGTTGCCCCTCATCAGTGCGGAGTAGGATTCTGGCTAACCGGGAGCAATGCCTCGGAGACCACCCAAACACAACAATAGCTGATCTCCTCAGGGAGACCAGCTACAAAAACACCGCGGAGCCACACTTAAGAGTCTCAACACAGCAATCCGAAGTGCAAAATTCCCTGGGAAAAGGGAATATGCAAAATAAATTTGGAGCCCCAGTTATGGGTCTACAACACAATGAAAGCCAGATATCCCTCAAAGGAAGGAAAACCAAGCAAAGGGGTGTCTCCATTACAGAGATCACCAAATCCACCATATTAAGTGGCCCCTATGTCAAGATCCCGCTTTTTTACAAGCTATAAGGATGTGAAGGGAAAACCTAAGCCAGTTATCCATCCGCAGACAGCTGTTTCGAGGTGTTGCCCCTCATCAGTGCGGAGTAGGATTCTGGCTAACCTGGAGCAATGCCTCGGAGACCACCCAAACACAACAATAGCTGATCTCCTCAGGGAGACCAGCTACAAAAAACAACGCGGAGCCTCACTTAAGAGTCTCAACACAGCAATCCGAAGTGCAAAGTTCCCTGGGAAAAGGGAATATGCAAAATAAATGTGGAGCCCCAGTTATGGGTCTACAACACAATGAAAGCCAGATATCCCTCAAAGGAAGGAAAACCAAGCAAAAGGGTGTCTCCATTACAGAGATCACCAAATCCACCATATTAAGTGGCCACTATGTCAAGATCCCGCTTTTTTACAAGCTTTAAGGATGTGACGGGGAAAACCTAAGCCAGTTATCCATCCACAGATAGCTGTTTCGAGGTGATGCCCCTCATCAGTGCAGAGTAGGATTCTGGCTAACCGGGAGCAATGCCTCGGAGACCACCCAAACACAACAATAGCTGATCTCCTCAGGGAGACCAGCTACAAAAAACACCGCGGAGCCTCACTTAAGAGTCTCAACACAGCAATCCGAAGTGCAAAGTTCCCTGGGAAAAGGGAATATGCAAAATAAATGTGGAGCCCCAGTTATGGGTCTACAACACAATGAAAGCCAG
Source organism: Bufotes viridis (assembly GCA_033119425.1). Taxonomy (NCBI): domain Eukaryota; kingdom Metazoa; phylum Chordata; class Amphibia; order Anura; family Bufonidae; genus Bufotes; species Bufotes viridis. The sequence goes on from JAKVIS010001087.1 coordinate 14,584, forward strand.
ATATCCCTCAAAGGAAGGAAAACCAAGCAAAGGGGTGTCTCCATTACAGAGATCACCAAATCCACCATATTAAGTGGCCCCTATGTCAAGATCCCGCTTTTTTACAAGCTATAAGGATGTGAAGGGGAAAACCTAAGCCAGTTATCCATCCGCAGACAGCTGTTTCGGGGTGTTGCCCCTCATCAGTGCGGAGTAGGATTCTGGCTAACCTGGAGCAATGCCTCGGAGACCACCCAAACACAACAATAGCTGATCTCCTCAGGAGACCAGCTACAAAAACACCGCGGAGCCTCACTTAAGAGTCTCAACACAGCAATCCGAAGTGCAAAGTTCCCTGGGAAAAGGGAATATGCAAAATAAATGTGGATCCCCAGTTATGGGTCTACAACACAATGAAAGCCAGATATCCCTCAAAGGTAGGAAAACCAAGCAAAATGGTGTCTCCATTACAGAGATCACCAAATCCACCATATTAAGTGGCCCCTATGTCAAGATCCCGCTTTTTTACAAGCTTTAAGGATGTGACGGGAAAACCTAAGCCAGTTATCCATCCACAGACAGCTGTTTCGAGGTGTTGCCCCTCATCAGTGCGGAGTAGGATTCTGGCTAACCGGGAGCAATGCCTCGGAGACCACCCAAACACAACAATAGCTGATCTCCTCAGGGAGACCAGCTACAAAAACACTGCAGAGCCTCACTTAAGAGTCTCAACACAGCAATCCGAAGTGCAAAGTTCCCTGGGAAAAGGGAATATGCAAAATAAATGTGGAGCCCCAGTTATGGGTCTACAACACAATGAAAGCCAGATATCCCTCAAAGGAAGGAAAACCAAGCAAAGAGGTGTCTCCATTACAGAGATCACCAAATCCACCATATTAAGTGGCCCCTATGTCAAGATCCCGCTTTTTTACAAGCTTTAAGGATGTGACGGGAAAACCTAAGCCAGTTATCCATCCACAGACAGCTGTTTCGGGGTGTTGCCCCTCATCAGTGCGGAGTAGGATTCTGGCTAACCGGGAGCAATGCCTCGGAGACCACCCAAACACAACAATAGCTGATCTCCTCAGGGAGACCAGCTACAAAACACCGCGGAGCCTCACTTAAGAGTCTCAACACAGCAATCCGAAGTGCAAAGTTCCCTGGGAAAAGGGAATATGCAAAATAAATGTGGAGCCCCAGTTATGGGTCTACAACACAATGAAAGCCAGATATCCCTCAAAGGAAGGAAAACCAAGCAAAGGGTGTCTCCAATACAGAGATCACCAAATCCACCATATTAAGTGGCCACTATGTCAAGATCCCGCTTTTTTTTACAAGCTTTAAGGATGTGACGGGGAAAACCTAACCCAGTTATCCATCCACAGATAGCTGTTTCGGGGTGATGCCCCTCATCAGTGCGGAGTAGGATTCTGGCTAAGCGGGAGCAATGCCTCGGAGACCACCCAAACACAACAATAGCTGATCTCCTCAGGGAGACCAGCTACAAAAACACCACGGAGCCTCACTTAAGAGTCTCAACACAGCAATCCGAAGTGCAAAGTTCCCTGGGAAAAGGGAATATGCAAAATAAATGTGGAGCCCCAGTTATGGGTCTACAACACAATGAAAGCCAGATATCCCTCAAAGGAAGGAAAACCAAGCAAAAGGGTGTCTCCAATACAGAGATCACCAAATCCACCATATTAAGTGGCCCCTATGTCAAGATCCCGCTTTTTACAAGCTTTAAGGATGTGACGGGGAAAACCTAAGCCAGTTATCCATCCACAGACAGCTGTTTCGGGTGTTGCCCCTCATCAGTGCGGAGTAGGATTCTGGCTAATCGGGAGCAATGCCTCGGAGACCACCCAAACACAACAATAGCTGATCTCCTCAGGGAGACCAGCTACAAAAACACAGCGGAGCCTCACTTAAGAGTCTCAACACAGCAATCCGAAGTGCAAAGTTCCCTGGGAAAAGGGAATATGCAAAATAAATGTGGAGCCCCAGTTATGGGTCTACAACACAATGAAAGCCAGATATCCCTCAAAGGAAGGAAAACCAAGCAAAGGGGTGTCTCCATTACAGAGATCACCAAATCCACCATATTAAGTGGCCCCTATGTCAAGATCCCGCTTTTTACAAGCTTTAAGGATGTGACGGGAAAACCTAAGCCAGTTATCCATCCACAGACAGCTGTTTCGGGGTGTTGCCCCTCATCAGTGCGGAGTAGGATTCTGGCTAACCGGGAGCAATGCCTCGGAGACCACCCAAACACAACAATAGCTGATCTCCTCAGGGAGACCAGCTACAAAACACCGCGGAGCCTCACTTAAGAGTCTCAACACAGCAATCCGAAGTGCAAAGTTCCCTGGGAAAAGGGAATATGCAAAATAAATGTGGAGCCCCAGTTATGGGTCTACAACACAATGAAAGCCAGATATCCCTCAAAGGAAGGAAAACCAAGCAAAGGGGTGTCTCCATTACAGAGATCACCAAATCCACCATATTAAGTGGCCCCTATGTCAAGATCCCGCTTTTTTACAAGCTATAAGGATGTGACAGGGAAAACCTAAGCCAGTTATCCATCCACAGACAGCTGTTTCGGGGTGTTGCCCCTCATCAGTGCAGAGTAGGATTCTGGCTAACCGGGAGCAATGCCTCGGAGACCACCCAAACACAACAATAGCTGATCTCCTCAGGGAGACCAGCTACAAAAACACCGCGGAGCCTCACTTAAGAGTCTCAACACAGCAATCCGAAGTGCAAAGTTCCCTGGGAAAAGGGAATATGCAAAATAAATGTGGAGCCCCAGTTATGGGTCTACAACACAATGAAAGCCAGATATCCCTCAAAGGAAGGAAAACCAAGCAAAGGGTGTCTCCATTACAGAGATCACCAAATCCACCATATTAAGTGGCCCCTATGTCAAGATCCCGCTTTTTTACAAGCTATAAGGATGTGACGGGAAAACCTAAGCCAGTTATCCATCCACAGACAGCTGTTTCAGGGTGTTGCCCCTCATCAGTGCGGAGTAGGATTCTGGCTAACCTGGAGCAATGCCTCGGAGACCACCCAAACACAACAATAGCTGATCTCCTCAGGGAGACCAGCTACAAAAACACCGCGGAGCCTCACTTAAGAGTCTCAACACAGCAATCCGAAGTGCAAAGTTCCCTGGGAAAAGGGAATATGCAAAATAAATGTGGAGCCCCAGTTATGGGTCTACAACACAATGAAAGCCAGATATCCCTCAAAGGAAGGAAAACCAAGCAAAGAGGTGTCTCCATTACAGAGATCACCAAATCCACCATATTAAGTGGCCACTATGTCAAGATCCCGCTTTTTTACAAGCTTTAAGGATGTGACGGGGAAAACCTAAGCCAGTTATCCATCCACAGACAGCTGTTTCGGGGTGATGCCCCTCATCAGTGCGGAGTAGGATTCTGGCTAACCGGGAGCAATGCCTCGGAGACCACCCAAACACAACAATAGCTGATCTCCTCAGGGAGACCAGCTACAAAACACCGCGGAGCCTCACTTAAGAGTCTCAACACAGCAATCCGAAGTGCAAAATTCCCTGGGAAAAGGGAATATGCAAAATAAATGTGGAGCCCCAGTTATGGGTCTACAACACAATGAAAGCCAGATATCCCTCAAAGGAAGGAAAACCAAGCAAAGGGGTGTCTCCATTACAGAGATCACCAAATCCACCATATTAAGTGGCCCCTATGTCAAGATCCCGCTTTTTTACAAGCTATAAGGATGTGAAGGGAAAACCTAAGCCAGTTATCCATCCGCAGACAGCTGTTTCGGGGTGTTGCCCCTCATCAGTGCGGAGTAGGATTCTGGCTAACCTGGAGCAATGCCTCGGAGACCACCCAAACACAACAATAGCTGATCTCCTCAGGGAGACCAGCTACAAAAAACACCAGCGGAGCCTCACTTAAGAGTCTCAACACAGCAATCCGAAGTGCAAAGTTCCCTGGGAAAAGGGAATATGCAAAATAAATGTGGATCCCCAGTTATGGGTCTACAACACAATGAAAGCCAGATATCCCTCAAAGGTAGGAAAACCAAGCAAAATGGTGTCTCCATTACAGAGATCACCAAATCCACCATATTAAGTGGCCCCTATGTCAAGATCCCGCTTTTTACAAGCTTTAAGGATGTGACGGGGAAAACCTAAGCCAGTTATCCATCCACAGACAGCTGTTTCGGGGTGTTGCCCCTCATCAGTGCGGAGTAGGATTCTGGCTAACCGGGAGCAATGCCTCGGAGACCACCCAAACACAACAATAGCTGATCTCCTCAGGGAGACCAGCTACAAAAACACCGCGGAGCCTCACTTAAGAGTCTCAACACAGCAATCCGAAGTGCAAAGTTCCCTGGGAAAAGGGAATATGCAAAATAAATGTGGAGCCCCAGTTATGGGTCTACAACACAATGAAAGCCAGATATCCCTCAAAGGAAGGAAAACCAAGCAAAGGGGTGTCTCCATTACAGAGATCACCAAATCCACCATATTAAGTGGCCCCTATGTCAAGATCCCGCTTTTTTACAAGCTATAAGGATGTGACGGGGAAAACCTAAGCCAGTTATCCATCCACAGACAGCTGTTTCGGGTGTTGCCCCTCATCAGTGCGGAGTAGGATTCTGGCTAACCGGGAGCAATGCCTCGGAGACCACCCAAACACAACAATAGCTGATCTCCTCAGGGAGACCAGCTACAAAAACACCAGCGGAGCCTCACTTAAGAGTCTCAACACAGCAATCCTAAGTGCAAAGTTCCCTGGGAAAAGGGAATATGCAAAATAAATGTGGAGCCCCAGTTATGGGTCTACAACACAATGAAAGCCAGATATCCCTCAAAGGAAGGAAAACCAAGCAAAGGGGTGTCTCCATTACAGAGATCACCAAATCCACCATATTAAGTGGCCCCTATGTCAAGATCCCGCTTTTTTACAAGCTTTAAGGATGTGACAGGGAAAACCTAAGCCAGTTATCCATCCACAGACAGCTGTTTCGGGGTGTTGGCCCTCATCAGTGCGGAGTAGGATTCTGGCTAACCGGGAGCAATGCCTCGGAGACCACCCAAACACAACAATAGCTGATCTCCTCAGGAGACCAGCTACAAAAACACCGCGGAGCCTCACTTAAGAGTCTCAACACAGCAATCCGAAGTGCAAAGTTCCCTGGGAAAAGGGAATATGCAAAATAAATGTGGAGCCCCAGTTATGGGTCTACAACACAATGAAAGCCAGATATCCCTCAAAGGAAGGAAAACCAAGCAAAGGGTGTCTCCATTACAGAGATCACCAAATCCACCATATTAAGTGGCCACTATGTCAAGATCCCGCTTTTTTTACAAGCTTTAAGGATGTGACGGGAAAACCTAAGCCAGTTATCCATCCACAGATAGCTGTTTCGGGGTGTTGCCCCTCATCAGTGCGGAGTAGGATTCTGGCTAAGCGGGAGCAATGCCTCGGAGACCACCCAAACACAACAATAGCTGATCTCCTCAGGGAGACCAGCTACAAAAACACCACGGAGCCTCACTTAAGAGTCTCAACACAGCAATCCGAAGTGCAAAGTTCCCTGGGAAAAGGGAATATGCAAAATAAATGTGGAGCCCCAGTTATGGGTCTACAACACAATGAAAGCCAGATATCCCTCAAAGGAAGGAAAACCAAGCAAAGGGGTGTCTCCATTACAGAGATCACCAAATCCACCATATTAAGTGGCCCCTATGTCAAGATCCCGCTTTTTACAAGCTATAAGGATGTGAAGGGGAAAACCTAAGCCAGTTATCCATCCACAGACAGCTGTTTCGGGGTGTTGCCCCTCATCAGTGCGGAGTAGGATTCTGGCTAACCGGGAGCAATGCCTCGGAGACCACCCAAACACAACAATAGCTGATCTCCTCAGGGAGACCAGCTACAAAAACACAGCGGAGCCTCACTTAAGAGTCTCAACACAGCAATCCGAAGTGCAAAGTTCCCTGGGAAAAGGGAATATGCAAAATAAATGTGGAGCCCCAGTTATGGGTCTACAACACAATGAAAGCCAGATATCCCTCAAAGGAAGGAAAACCAAGCAAAGTGGTGTCTCCATTACAGAGATCACCAAATCCACCATATTAAGTGGCCCCTATGTCAAGATCCCGCTTTTTTACAAGCTTTAAGGATGTGACGGGAAAACCTAAGCCAGTTATCCATCCACAGACAGCTGTTTCAGGGTGTTGCCCCTCATCAGTGCGGAGTAGGATTCTGGCTAACCGGGAGCAATGCCTCGGAGACCACCCAAACACAACAATAGCTGATCTCCTCAGGGAGACCAGCTACAAAAACACCGCGGAGCCTCACTTAAGAGTCTCAACACAGCAATCCGAAGTGCAAAGTTCCCTGGGAAAAGGGAATATGCAAAATAAATGTGGAGCCCCAGTTATGGGTCTACAACACAATGAAAGCCAGATATCCCTCAAAGGAAGGAAAACCAAGCAAAGGGGTGTCTCCATTACAGAGATCACCAAATCCACCATATTAAGTGGCCCCTATGTCAAGATCCCGCTTTTTTTACAAGCTTTAAGGATGTGACGGGGAAAACCTAAGCCAGTTATCCATCCACAGACAGCTGTTTCGGGTGTTGCCCTCATCAGTGCGGAGTAGGATTCTGGCTAACTGGGAGCAATGCCTCGGAGACCACCCAAACACAACAATAGCTGATCTCCTCAGGAGACCAGCTACAAAACACCGCGGAGCCTCACTTAAGAGTCTCAACACAGCAATCCGAAGTGCAAAGTTCCCTGGGAAAAGGGAATATGCAAAATAAATGTGGAGCCCCAGTTATGGGTCTACAACACAATGAAAGCCAGATATCCCTCAAAGGAAGGAAAACCAAGCAAAGGGGTGTCTCCATTACAGAGATCACCAAATCCACCATATTAAGTGGCCCCTATGTCAAGATCCCGCTTTTTTACAAGCTTTAAGGATGTGACGGGAAAACCTAAGCCAGTTATCCATCCACAGACAGCTGTTTCGGGTGTTGCCCCTCATCAGTGCGGAGTAGGATTCTGGCTAACCGGGAGCAATGCCTCGGAGACCACCCAAACACAACAATAGCTGATCTCCTCAGGGAGACCAGCTACAAAAACACCGCGGAGCCTCACTTAAGAGTCTCAACACAGCAATCCGAAGTGCAAAGTTCCCTGGGAAAAGGGAATATGCAAAATAAATGTGGAGCCCCAGTTATGGGTCTACAACACAATGAAAGCCAGATATCCCTCAAAGGAAGGAAAACCAAGCAAAGGGTGTCTCCATTACAGAGATCACCAAATCCACCATATTAAGTGGCCCCTATGTCAAGATCCCGCTTTTTTACAAGCTTTAAGGATGTGACGGGAAAACCTAAGCCAGTTATCCATCCACAGACAGCTGTTTCGGGGTGTTGCCCCTCATCAGTGCGGAGTAGGATTCTGGCTAACCTGGAGCAATGCCTCGGAGACCACCCAAACACAACAATAGCTGATCTCCTCAGGGAGACCAGCTACAAAAACACCGCGGAGCCTCACTTAAGAGTCTCAACACAGCAATCCGAAGTGCAAAGTTCCCTGGGAAAGGGAATATGCAAAATAAATGTGGAGCCCCAGTTATGGGTCTACAACACAATGAAAGCCAGATATCCCTCAAAGGAAGGAAAACCAAGCAAAGGGGTGTCTCCATTACAGAGATCACCAAATCCACCATATTAAGTGGCCCCTATGTCAAGATCCCGCTTTTTTACAAGCTTTAAGGATGTGACAGGGAAAACCTAAGCCAGTTATCCATCCACAGACAGCTGTTTCGGGGTGTTGCCCCTCATCAGTGCGGAGTAGGATTCTGGCTAACCGGGAGCAATGCCTCGGAGACCACCCAAACACAACAATAGCTGATCTCCTCAGGAGACCAGCTACAAAAACACAGCGGAGCCTCACTTAAGAGTCTCAACACAGCAATCCGAAGTGCAAAGTTCCCTGGGAAAAGGGAATATGCAAAATAAATGTGGATCCCCAGTTATGGGTCTACAACACAATGAAAGCCAGATATCCCTCAAAGGAAGGAAAACCAAGCAAAGGGGTGTCTCCATTACAGAGATCACCAAATCCACCATATTAAGTGGCCCCTATGTCAAGATCCCGCTTTTTTACAAGCTATAAGGATGTGACGGGAAAACCTAAGCCAGTTATCCATCCACAGACAGCTGTTTCGGGTGTTGCCCCTCATCAGTGCGGAGTAGGATTCTGGCTAACCTGGAGCAATGCCTCGGAGACCACCCAAACACAACAATAGCTGATCTCCTCAGGAGACCAGCTACAAAAAACACCGCGGAGCCTCACTTAAGAGTCTCAACACAGCAATCCGAAGTGCAAAGTTCCCTGGGAAAAGGGAATATGCAAAATAAATGTGGAGCCCCAGTTATGGGTCTACAACACAATGAAAGCCAGATATCCCTCAAAGGAAGGAAAACCAAGCAAAGTGGTGTCTCCATTACAGAGATCACCAAATCCACCATATTAAGTGGCCCCTATGTCAAGATCCCGCTTTTTTACAAGCTTTAAGGATGTGATGGGGAAAACCTAAGCCAGTTATCCATCCACAGACAGCTGTTTCGAGGTGTTGCCCCTCATCAGTGCGGAGTAGGATTCTGGCTAACCGGGAGCAATGCCTCGGAGACCACCCAAACACAACAATAGCTGATCTCCTCAGGAGACCAGCTACAAAACACCGCGGAGCCTCACTTAAGAGTCTCAACACAGCAATCCGAAGTGCAAAGTTCCCTGGGAAAAGGGAATATGCAAAATAAATGTGGAGCCCCAGTTATGGGTCTACAACACAATGAAAGCCAGATATCCCTCAAAGGAAGGAAAACCAAGCAAAGTGGTGTCTCCATTACAGAGATCACCAAATCCACCATATTAAGTGGCCCCTATGTCAAGATCCCGCTTTTTTACAAGCTATAAGGATGTGACGGGGAAAACCTAAGCCAGTTATCCATCCACAGACAGCTGTTTCGGGGTGTTGCCCCTCATCAGTGCGGAGTAGGATTCTGGCTAACCTGGAGCAATGCCTCGGAGACCACCCAAACACAACAATAGCTGATCTCCTCAGGGAGACCAGCTACAAAAAACTGCAGAGCCTCACTTAAGAGTCTCAACACAGCAATCCGAAGTGCAAAGTTCCCTGGGAAAAGGGAATATGCAAAATAAATGTGGAGCCCCAGTTATGGGTCTACAACACAATGAAAGCCAGATATCCCTCAAAGGAAGGAAAACCAAGCAAAGTGGTGTCTCCATTACAGAGATCACCAAATCCACCATATTAAGTGGCCACTATGTCAAGATCCCGCTTTTTTACAAGCTTTAAGGATGTGACGGGGAAAACCTAAGCCAGTTATCCATCCACAGACAGCTGTTTCGGGGTGTTGCCCCTCATCAGTGCGGAGTAGGATTCTGGCTAACCGGGAGCAATGCCTCGGAGACCACCCAAACACAACAATAGCTGATCTCCTCAGGAGACCAGCTACAAAAACACCGCGGAGCCTCACTTAAGAGTCTCAACACAGCAATCCGAAGTGCAAAGTTCCCTGGGAAAAGGGAATATGCAAAATAAATGTGGAGCCCCAGTTATGGGTCTACAACACAATGAAAGCCAGATATCCCTCAAAGGAAGGAAAACCAAGCAAAGGGGTGTCTCCATTACAGAGATCACCAAATCCACCATATTAAGTGGCCCCTATGTCAAGATCCCGCTTTTTTACAAGCTATAAGGATGTGAAGGGGAAAACCTAAGCCAGTTATCCATCCACAGACAGCTGTTTCGGGTGTTGCCCCTCATCAGTGCAGAGTAGGATTCTGGCTAACCGGGAGCAATGCCTCGGAGACCACCCAAACACAACAATAGCTGATCTCCTCAGGGAGACCAGCTACAAAAACACCGCGGAGCCTCACTTAAGAGTCTCAACACAGCAATCCGAAGTGCAAAGTTCCCTGGGAAAAGGGAATATGCAAAATAAATGTGGAGCCCCAGTTATGGGTCTACAACACAATGAAAGCCAGATATCCCTCAAAGGAAGGAAAACCAAGCAAAGGGGTGTCTCCATTACAGAGATCACCAAATCCACCATATTAAGTGGCCCCTATGTCAAGATCCCGCTTTTTTACAAGCTATAAGGATGTGAAGGGGAAAACCTAAGCCAGTTATCCATCCACAGACAGCTGTTTCGGGGTGTTGCCCCTCATCAGTGCGGAGTAGGATTCTGGCTAACCTGGAGCAATGCCTCGGAGACCACCCAAACACAACAATAGCTGATCTCCTCAGGGAGACCAGCTACAAAACACCGCGGAGCCTCACTTAAGAGTCTCAACACAGCAATCCGAAGTGCAAAGTTCCCTGGGAAAAGGGAATATGCAAAATAAATGTGGAGCCCCAGTTATGGGTCTACAACACAATGAAAGCCAGATATCCCTCAAAGGAAGGAAAACCAAGCAAAAGGGTGTCTCCATTACAGAGATCACCAAATCCACCATATTAAGTGGCCCCTATGTCAAGATCCCGCTTTTTTTACAAGCTATAAGGATGTGAAGGGGAAAACCTAAGCCAGTTATCCATCCGCAGACAGCTGTTTCGAGGTGTTGCCCCTCATCAGTGCGGAGTAGGATTCTGGCTAACCTGGAGCAATGCCTCGGAGACCACCCAAACACAACAATAGCTGATCTCCTCAGGGAGACCAGCTACAAAACACCGCGGAGCCTCACTTAAGAGTCTCAACACAGCAATCCGAAGTGCAAAGTTCCCTGGGAAAAGGGAATATGCAAAATAAATTTGGAGCCCCAGTTATGGGTCTACAACACAATGAAAGCCAGATATCCCTCAAAGGAAGGAAAACCAAGCAAAGGGGTGTCTCCATTACAGAGATCACCAAATCCACCATATTAAGTGGCCCCTATGTCAAGATCCCGCTTTTTTACAAGCTATAAGGATGTGACGGGGAAAACCTAAGCCAGTTATCCATCCACAGACAGCTGTTTCGGGGTGTTGCCCCTCATCAGTGCGGAGTAGGATTCTGGCTAACCGGGAGCAATGCCTCGGAGACCACCCAAACACAACAATAGCTGATCTCCTCAGGAGACCAGCTACAAAAACACCGCGGAGCCTCACTTAAGAGTCTCAACACAGCAATCCGAAGTGCAAAGTTCCCTGGGAAAAGGGAATATGCAAAATAAATGTGGAGCCCCAGTTATGGGTCTACAACACAATGAAAGCCAGATATCCCTCAAAGCAAGGAAAACCAAGCAAAATGGTGTCTCCATTACAGAGATCACCAAATCCACCATATTAAAGTGGCCACTATGTCAAGATCCCGCTTTTTTTACAAGCTTTAAGGATGTGACAGGGAAAACCTAAGCCAGTTATCCATCCACAGATAGCTGTTTCGGGTGTTGCCCCTCATCAGTGCGGAGTAGGATTCTGGCTAACTGGGAGCAATGCCTCGGAGACCACCCAAACACAACAATAGCTGATCTCCTCAGGGAGACCAGCTACAAAAACACCGCGGAGCCTCACTTAAGAGTCTCAACACAGCAATCTGAAGTGCAAAGTTCCCTGGGAAAAGGGAATATGCAAAATAAATGTGGAGCCCCAGTTATGGGTCTACAACACAATGAAAGCCAGATATCCCTCAAAGGAAGGAAAACCAAGGAAAGTGGTGTCTCCATTACAGAGATCACCAAATCCACCATATTAAGATGTCCCTATGTCAAGATCCCGCTTTTTTACAAGCTTTAAGGATGTGATGAGGAAAACCTAAGCCAGTTATCCATCCACAGACAGCTGTTTCGGGGTGTTGCCCCTCATCAGTGCGGAGTAGGATTCTGGCTAATCGGGAGCAATGCCTCGGAGACCACCCAAACACAACAATAGCTGATCTCCTCAGGGAGACCAGCTACAAAAACACCGCGGAGCCTCACTTAAGAGTCTCAACACAGCAATCCGAAGTGCAAAGTTCCCTGGGAAAAGGGAATATGCAAAATAAATGTGGAGCCCCAGTTATGGGTCTACAACACAATGAAAGCCAGATATCCCTCAAAGGAAGGAAAACCAAGCAAAATGGTGTCTCCATTACAGAGATCACCAAATCTACCATATTAAGTGGCCCCTATGTCAAGATCCCGCTTTTTTACAAGCTATAAGGATGTGACAGGGAAAACCTAAGCCAGTTATCCATCCACAGACAGCTGTTTCGGGGTGTTGCCCCTCATCAGTGCGGAGTAGGATTCTGGCTAACCTGGAGCAATGCCTCGGAGACCACCCAAACACAACAATAGCTGATCGCCTCAGGAGACCAGCTACAAAAACAACGCGGAGCCTCACTTAAGAGTCTCAACACAGCAATCCGAAGTGCAAAGTTCCCTGGGAAAAGGGAATATGCAAAATAAATGTGGAGCCCCAGTTATGGGTCTACAACACAATGAAAGCCAGATATCCCTCAAATGTAGGAAAACCAAGCAAAATGGTGTCTCCATTACAGAGATCACCAAATCCACCATATTAAGTGGCCCCTATGTCAAGATCCCGCTTTTTTTACAAGCTATAAGGATGTGAAGGGGAAAACCTAAGCCAGTTGTCTATCCGCAGACAGCTGTTTCGGGGTGTTGCCCCTGATCAGTGCGGAGTAGGATTCTGGCTAACCTGGAGCAATGCCTCGGAGACCACCCAAACACAACAATAGCTGATCTCCTCAGGGAGACCAGCTACAAAAAACACCGCAGAGCCTCACTTAAGAGTCTCAACACTGCAATCCGAAGTGCAAAGTTCCCTGGGAAAAGGGAATATGCAAAATAAATTTGGAGCCCCAGTTATGGGTCTACAACACAATGAAAGCCAGATATCCCTCAAAGGAAGGAAAACCAAGCAAAGGGGTGTCTCCATTACAGAGATCACCAAATCCACCATATTAAGTGGCCCCTATGTCAAGATCCCGCTTTTTTACAAGCTTGAAGGATGTGACGGGGAAAACCTATGCCAGTTATCCATCCACAGACAGCTGTTTCGGGTGTTGCCCCTCATCAGTGCGGAGTAGGATTCTGGCTAACCTGGAGCAATGCCTCGGAGACCACCAAAACACAACAATAGCTGATCTCCTCAGGGAGACCAGCTACAAAAAACACCGCGGAGCCTCACTTAAGAGTCTCAACACAGCAATCCGAATTGCAAAGTTTCCTGGGAAAAGGGAATATGCAAAATAAATGTGGAGCCCCAGTTAAGGGTCTACAAAACAATGAAAGCCAGATATCCCTCAAAGGAAGGAAAACCAAGCAAAGGGGTGTCTCCATTATTGAGATCACCAAATCCACCATATTAAGTGGCCCCTATGTCAAGATCCCGCTTTTTTTACAAGCTATAAGGATGTGAAGGGAAAACCTAAGCCAGTTATCTATCCGCAGACAGCTGTTTCGGGGTGTTGCCCCTCATCAGTGCGTAGTAGGATTCTGGCTAACCTGGAGCAATGCCTCGGAGACCACCAAAACACAACAATAGCTGATCTCCTCAGGGAGACCAGCTACAAAAGACACCGCGGAGCCTCACTTAAGAGTCTCAACACAGCAATCCGAAGTGCAAAGTTCCCTGGGAAAAGGGAATATGCAAAATAAATGTGGAGCCCCAGTTATGGGTCTACAACACAATGAAAGCCAGATATCCCTCAAAGGAAGGAAAACCAAGCAAAGGGTGTCTCCAATACAGAGATCACCAAATCCACCATATTAAGCGGCCACTATGTCAAGATCCCGCTTTTTTTACAAGCTTTAAGGATGTGACGGGAAAACCTAAGCCAGTTATCCATCCACAGATAGCTGTTTCGGGGTGATGCCCCTCATCAGTGCAGAGTAGGATTCTGGCTAAGCGGGAGCAATGCCTCGGAGACCACCCAAACACAACAATAGCTGATCTCCTCAGGAGACCAGCTACAAAAACACCACGGAGCCACACTTAAGAGTCTCAACACAGCAATCCGAAGTGCAAAGTTCCCTGGGAAAAGGGAATATGCAAAATAAATGTGGAGCCCCAGTTATGGGTCTACAACACAATGAAAGCCAGATATCCCTCAAAGGAAGGAAAACCAAGCAAAGGGGTGTCTCCATTACAGAGATCACCAAATCCACCATATTAAGTGGCCCCTATGTCAAGATCCCGCTTTTTTACAAGCTATAAGGATGTGAAGGGGAAAACCTAAGCCAGTTATCCATCCACAGACAGCTGTTTCGAGGTGTTGCCCCTCATCAGTGCGGAGTAGGATTCTGGCTAACCTGGAGCAATGCCTCGGAGACCACCCAAACACAACAATAGCTGATCTCCTCAGGAGACCAGCTACAAAAACACCGCGGAGCCTCACTTAAGAGTCTCAACACAGCAATCCGAAGTGCAAAGTTCCCTGGGAAAAGGGAATATGCAAAATAAATGTGGAGCCCCAGTTATGGGTCTACAACACAATGAAAGCCAGATATCCCTCAAAGGAAGGAAAACCAAGCAAAGGGGTGTCTCCATTACAGAGATCACCAAATCCACCATATTAAGTGGCCCCTATGTCAAGATCCCGCTTTTTTACAAGCTTTAAGGATGTGACGGGGAAAACCTAAGCCAGTTATCCATCCACAGACAGCTGTTTCGGGGTGTTGCCCCTCATCAGTGCGGAGTAGGATTCTGGCTAACCGGGAGCAATGCCTCGGAGACCACCCAAACACAACAATAGCTGATCTCCTCAGGAGACCAGCTACAAAAACACCGCGGAGCCTCACTTAAGAGTCTCAACACAGCAATCCGAAGTGCAAAGTTCCCTGGGAAAAGGGAATATGCAAAATAAATGTGGAGCCCCAGTTATGGGTCTACAACACAATGAAAGCCAGATATCCCTCAAAGGAAGGAAAACCAAGCAAAGGGGTGTCTCCATTACAGAGATCACCAAATCCACCATATTAAGTGGCCCCTATGTCAAGATCCCGCTTTTTTACAAGCTTTAAGGATGTGACGGGGAAAACCTAAGCCAGTTATCCATCCACAGACAGCTGTTTCGGGGTGTTGCCCCTCATCAGTGCGGAGTAGGATTCTGGCTAACCTGGAGCAATGCCTCGGAGACCACCCAAACACAACAATAGCTGATCTCCTCAGGGAGACCAGCTACAAAAACACCGCGGAGCCTCACTTAAGAGTCTCAACACAGCAATCCGAAGTGCAAAGTTCCCTGGGAAAAGGGAATATGCAAAATAAATGTGGAGCCCCAGTTATGGGTCTACAACACAATGAAAGCCAGATATCCCTCAAAGGAAGGAAAACCAAGCAAAGGGGTGTCTCCATTACAGAGATCACCAAATCCACCATATTAAGTGGCCCCTATGTCAAGATC
This sequence comes from Bufotes viridis, assembly GCA_033119425.1. Classification (NCBI taxonomy): domain Eukaryota; kingdom Metazoa; phylum Chordata; class Amphibia; order Anura; family Bufonidae; genus Bufotes; species Bufotes viridis. The sequence continues at coordinate 29,995 of JAKVIS010001087.1, forward strand.
CCGCTTTTTTACAAGCTATAAGGATGTGACAGGGAAAACCTAAGCCAGTTATCCATCCACAGACAGCTGTTTCGGGTGTTGCCCTCATCAGTGCGGAGTAGGATTCTGGCTAACCGGGAGCAATGCCTCGGAGACCACCCAAACACAACAATAGCTGATCTCCTCAGGGAGACCAGCTACAAAACACCGCGGAGCCTCACTTAAGAGTCTCAACACAGCAATCCGAAGTGCAAAGTTCCCTGGGAAAAGGGAATATGCAAAATAAATGTGGAGCCCCAGTTATGGGTCTACAACATAATGAAAGCCAGATATCCCTCAAAGGAAGGAAAACCAAGCAAACGGGTGTCTCCATTACAGAGATCACCAAATCCACCATATTAAGTGGCCCCTATGTCAAGATCCCGCTTTTTACAAGCTTTAAGGATGTGACGGGGAAAACCTAAGCCAGTTATCCATCCACAGACAGCTGTTTCGGGGTGTTGCCTCTCATCAGTGCGGAGTAGGATTCTGGCTAACCGGGAGCAATGCCTCGGAGACCACCCAAACACAACAATAGCTGATCTCCTCAGGGAGACCAGCTACAAAAACACCGCGGAGCCTCACTTAAGAGTCTCAACACAGCAATCCGAAGTGCAAAGTTCCCTGGGAAAAGGGAATATGCAAAATAAATGTGGAGCCCCAGTTATGGGTCTACAACACAATGAAAGCCAGATATCCCTCAAAGGAAGGAAAACCAAGCAAAGGGGTGTCTCCATTACAGAGATCACCAAATCCACCATATTAAGTGGCCCCTATGTCAAGATCCCGCTTTTTTTACAAGCTATAAGGATGTGAAGGGGAAAACCTAAGCCAGTTATCCATCCGCAGACAGCTGTTTCAGGGTGTTGCCCCTCATCAGTGCGGAGTAGGATTCTGGCTAACCTGGAGCAATGCCTCGGAGACCACCCAAACACAACAATAGCTGATCTCCTCAGGGAGACCAGCTACAAAAACACCGCGGAGCCTCACTTAAGAGTCTCAACACAGCAATCCGAAGTGCAAAGTTCCCTGGGAAAAGGGAATATGCAAAATAAATGTGGATCCCCAGTTATGGGTCTACAACACAATGAAAGCCAGATATCCCTCAAAGGAAGGAAAACCAAGCAAAGGGGTGTCTCCATTACAGAGATCACCAAATCCACCATATTAAGTGGCCCCTATGTCAAGATCCCGCTTTTTTTACAAGCTATAAGGATGTGACGGGGAAAACCTAAGCCAGTTATCCATCCACAGACAGCTGTTTCGGGGTGTTGCCCCTCATCAGTGCGCAGTAGGATTCTGGCTAACCTGGAGCAATGCCTCGGAGACCACCCAAACACAACAATAGCTGATCTCCTCAGGGAGACCAGCTACAAAAACACCGCGGAGCCTCACTTAAGAGTCTCAACACAGCAATCCGAAGTGCAAAGTTCCCTGGGAAAAGGGAATATGCAAAATAAATGTGGAGCCCCAGTTATGGGTCTACAACACAATGAAAGCCAGATATCCCTCAAAGGAAGGAAAACCAAGCAAAGGGGTGTCTCCATTACAGAGATCACCAAATCCACCATATTAAGTGGCCCCTATGTCAAGATCCTGCTTTTTACAAGCTTTAAGGATGTGACAGGGAAAACCTAAGCCAGTTATCCATCCACAGACAGCTGTTTCGGGGTGTTGCCCCTCATCAGTGCGGAGTAGGATTCTGGCTAACCGGGAGCAATGCCTCGGAGACCACCCAAACACAACAATAGCTGATCTCCTCAGGGAGACCAGCTACAAAACACCGCGGAGCCTCACTTAAGAGTCTCAACACAGCAATCCGAAGTGCAAAGTTCCCTGGGAAAAGGGAATATGCAAAATAAATGTGGAGCCCCAGTTATGGGTCTACAACACAATGAAAGCCAGATATCCCTCAAAGGAAGGAAAACCAAGCAAAAGGGTGTCTCCATTACAGAGATCACCAAATCCACCATATTAAGTGGCCCCTATGTCAAGATCCCGCTTTTTTACAAGCTTTAAGGATGTGACGGGAAAACCTAAGCCAGTTATCCATCCACAGACAGCTGTTTCGGGGTGTTGCCCCTCATCAGTGCGGAGTAGGATTCTGGCTAACCGGGAGCAATGCCTCGGAGACCACCCAAACACAACAATAGCTGATCTCCTCAGGGAGACCAGCTACAAAAACACCGCGGAGCCTCACTTAAGAGTCTCAACACAGCAATCCGAAGTGCAAAGTTCCCTGGGAAAAGGGAATATGCAAAATAAATGTGGAGCCCCAGTTATGGGTCTACAACACAATGAAAGCCAGATATCCCTCAAAGGAAGGAAAACCAAGCAAAGGGGTGTCTCCATTACAGAGATCACCAAATCCACCATATTAAGTGGCCCCTATGTCAAGATCCCGCTTTTTTACAAGCTTTAAGGATGTGACAGGGAAAACCTAAGCCAGTTATCCATCCACAGACAGCTGTTTCGGGGTGTTGCCCCTCATCAGTGCGGAGTAGGATTCTGGCTAACCTGGAGCAATGCCTCGGAGACCACCCAAACACAACAATAGCTGATCTCCTCAGGGAGACCAGCTACAAAAACACCGCGGAGCCTCACTTAAGAGTCTCAACACAGCAATCCGAAGTGCAAAGTTCCCTGGGAAAAGGGAATATGCAAAATAAATGTGGAGCCCCAGTTATGGGTCTACAACACAATGAAAGCCAGATATCCCTCAAAGGAAGGAAAACCAAGCAAAGGGTGTCTCCATTACAGAGATCACCAAATCCACCATATTAAGTGGCCCCTATGTCAAGATCCCGCTTTTTTACAAGCTTTAAGGATGTGACGGGGAAAACCTAAGCCAGTTATCCATCCACAGACAGCTGTTTCGGGTGTTGCCCCTCATCAGTGCGGAGTAGGATTCTGGCTAACCGGGAGCAATGCCTCGGAGACCACCCAAACACAACAATAGCTGATCTCCTCAGGGAGACCAGCTACAAAACACCGCGGAGCCTCACTTAAGAGTCTCAACACAGCAATCCGAAGTGCAAAGTTCCTGTGAAAGGGAATATGCAAAATAAATGTGGAGCCCCAGTTATGGGTCTACAACACAATGAAAGCCAGATATCCCTCAAAGAAGGAAAACCAAGCAAAGGGGTGTCTCCATTACAGAGATCACCAAATCCACCATATTAAGTGGCCACTATGTCAAGATCACGCTTTTTACAAGCTTTAAGGATGTGACAGGGAAAACCTAACCCAGTTATCCATCCACAGATAGCTGTTTCGGGGTGTTGCCCCTCATCAGTGCGGAGTAGGATTCTGGCTAAGCGGGAGCAATGCCTCGGAGACCACCCAAACACAACAATAGCTGATCTCCTCAGGAGACCAGCTACAAAAACACCGCAGAGCCACACTTAAGAGTCTCAACACAGCAATCCGAAGTGCAAAAGTTCCCTGGGAAAAGGGAATATGCAAAATAAATGTGGAGCCCCAGTTATGGGTCTACAACACAATGAAAGCCAGATATCCCTCAAAGGAAGGAAAACCAAGCAAAGGGTGTCTCCATTACAGAGATCACCAAATCCACCATATTAAGTGGCCACTATGTCAAGATCACACTTGTTTTACAAGCTTTAAGGATGTGACGGGGAAAACCTAAGCCAGTTATCCATCCACAGACAGCTGTTTCGAGGTGTTGCCACTCATCAGTGCGGAGTAGGATTCTGGCTAACCGGGAGCAATGCCTCTGAGACCACCCAAACATAACAATAGCTGATCTCCTCAGGAGACCAGCTACAAACACCGCGTGAGCCTCACTTAAGAGTCTCAACACAGCAATCCGAAGTGCAAAGTTCCCTGGGAAAAGGGAATATGCAAAATAAATGTGGAGCCCCAGTTATGGGTCTACAACACAATGAAAGCCAGATATCCCTCAAAGGAAGGAAAACCAAGCAAAGGGGTGTCTCCATTACAGAGATCACCAAATCCACCATATTAAGTGGCCCCTATGTCAAGATCCCACTTTTTACAAGCTTTAAGGATGTGACGGGAAAACCTAAGCCAGTTATCCATCCACAGACAGCTGTTTTAGGGTGTTGCCCTCATCAGTGCGGAGTAAGGATTCTGGCTAACCTGGAGCAATGCCTCGGAGACCACCCAAACACAACAATAGCTGATCCTCAGGGAGACCAGCTACAAAAACACAGCGGAGCCTCACTTAAGAGTCTCAACACAGCAATCCAAAGTGCAAAGTTCCCTGGGAAAAGGGAATATGCAAAATAAATGTGGAGCCCCAGTTATGGGTCTACAACACAATGAAAGCCAGATATCCCTCAAAGTAAGGAAAACCAAGCAAAGGGTGTCTCCATTACAGAGATCAACAAATCCACCATATTAAGTGGCCCCTATATCAAGATCCCGCTTTTTTACAAGCTTTAAGGATGTGACGGGAAAACCTAAGCCAGTTATCCATCCACAGACAGCTGTTTCGGGGTGTTGCCAGTCATCAGTGCGGAGTAGGATTCTGGCTAACCGGGAGCAATGACTCAGGGACCACCCAAACACAACAATAGCTGATCTCCTCAGGAGACCAGCTACAAAACACTGCGGAGCCTCACTTAAGAGTCTCAACACAGCAATCCGAAGTGCAAAGTTCCCTGGGAAAAGGGAATATGCAAAATAAATGTGGAGCCCCAGTTATGGGTCTACAACACAATGAAAGCCAGATATCCCTCAAAGGAAGGAAAACTAAGCAAAGGAGTGTCTCCATTACAGAGATCACCAAATCCACCATATTAGTGGCCCCTATGTGAAGATCTCGCTTTTTTTTTTTACAAGCTTTAAGGATGTGACTGGGAAAACCTAAGCCAGTTATCCATCCACAGACAGCTGTTTCTTGGTGTTGCTACTCATCAGTGCGGAGTAGGATTCTGGCTAACCGGTAGCAATGACTCGTGGACCACCCAAACATAACAATAGCTGATCTCCTCAGGGAGACCAGCTACAAAAAAACACCGCAGAGCCTCACTTAAGAGTCTCAACACAGCAATCCGAAGTGCAAAGTTCCCTGGGAAAAGGGAATATGCAAAATAAATGTGGAGCCCCAGTTATGGGTCTACAACACAATGAAAGCCAGATATCCCTCAAAGGAAGGAAAACCAAGCAAAGGGGTGTCTCTATTACAGAGATCACCAAATCCACCATATTAAGTGGCCCCTATGTCAAGATCTCGCTTTTTTTTTACAAGCTTTAAGGATGTGACGGGGAAAACCTAAGCCAGTTATCCATACACAGACAGCTGTTTCGGGGTGTTGCCCCTCATCAGTGCGGAGTAGGATTCTGGCTGACCGGGAGCAATGCATCGGAGACCACCCAAACACAACAATAGCTTATCTCCTCAGGGAGACCAGCTACAAAAAACACTGCGGAGCCTCACTTAAGAGTCTCAACAAAGCAATCCGAAGTGCAAAGTTCCCTGGAAAAGAGAATATGCAAAATAAATGTGGAGACCCAGTTATGGGTCTACAACACAATGAAAGCCAGATATCCCTCAAAGGAAGGAAAACCAAGCAAAGAGGTGTCTCCATTACAGAGATCACCAAATCCACCATATTAAGTGGCCCCTATGTCAAGATCTCGCTTTTTTTTTACAAGCTTTAAGGATGTGACGGGGAAAACCTAAGCCAGTTATCCATCCACAGACAGCTGTTTCGGAGTGTTGCCCCTCATCATTGCGGAGTAGGATTCTGGCTAACCGGGAGCAATGCCTCGAAGACCACCAAAACTCAACAATAGCTGATCTCCTCAGGGAGACCAGCTACAAAAAACACCACGGAGCCTCACTTAAGAGTCTCAACACAGCAATCCGAAGTGCAAAGTTCCCTGGGAAAGAGGAATATGCAAAATAAATGTGGAGCCCCAGTTATGGGTCTACAACACAATGAAAGCCAGATATCCTCACATGAAGGAAAACCAAGCAAAGGGGTGTCTCCATTACAGAGATCACCAAATCCACCATATTAAGTGGCCCAGTATGTCAAGATCCAGCTTTTTTACAAGCTTGAAGGATGTGGACGGGAAAATTTTAGCCAGTTATCCATCCACAGACAGCTGTTTCGGTGGTGTTGCCAGTCATCAGTGCGAGTAGGATTCTAGCTAACCGGGAGCAATGACTCGCGGACCACCCAAACACAACAATAGCTGATCTCCTCAGGGAGACCAGCTACAAAAAACACCGCGGAGCCTCACTTAAGAGTCTCAACACAGCAATCCGAAGTGCAAGGTTCCCTGGGAAAAGGGAATATGCAAAATAAATGTGGATCCCCAGTTATGGGTCTACAACACAATGAAAGCCAGATATCCCTCAAAGGAAGGAAAACCAAGCAAAATGGTGTCTCCATTACAGAGATCACCAAATCCACCATATTAAGTGGCCCCTATGTCAAGATCCCGCTTTTTTTACAAGCTTTAAGGATGCGAAGGGGAAAAACTAAGCCAGTTATCCATCCGCAGACAGCTGTTTCAGGGTGTTGCCCCTCATCAGTGCGGAGTAAGATTCTGGCTAACCTGAAGCAATGCCTCGAGACCACGCCAAACACAACAATAGCTGATCTCCTCAGGGAGACCAGCTACAAAAAACACAGTGGAGCCTCACTTAAGAGTCTCAACACAGCAATCCGAAGTGCAAAGTTCCATGGGAAAAGGGAATATGCAAAATAAATGTGGAGCCCCAGTTATGGGTCTACAACACAATGAAAGCCAGATATCCCTCAAAGGAAGGAAAACCAAGCAAAGAGGTGTCTCCATTACAGAGATCACCAAATCCACCATATTAAGTGTCCCCTATGTCAAGATCCCGTTTTTTTTACAAGCTTTAAGGATGTGAAGGGGAAAACCTAAGCCAGTTATCCATCCACAGACAGCTGTTTCGTGGTTTTGCCCCTCATCAGTGCATAGTTTGATTCTGGCTAACCTGGAGCAATGCCTCGGAGACCACCAAAACACAACAATAGCTGATCTCCTCAGGGAGACCAGCTACAAAAAACACCGCTGAGCCTCACTTAAGAGTCTCAACACAGCAATCCGAATTGCAAAGTTCCCTGATAAAAGGGAATATGCAAAATAAATGTGGAGCACCAGTTATGGGTCTACAACACAATGAAAGCCAGATATCCCTCAAAGGAAGGAAAACCAAACAAAGAGGTGTCTCCATTAAAGTGATCACCAAATCCACCATATTAAGTGGCCTCGATGTCAAGATCCGCATTTTTTTACAAGCTTTAAGGATGGTGGACGGGAATACCTAAGCCAGTTATCCATCCACAGACAGCTGTTTCGAGTGTTGCCCCTCATCAGTGCGGAGTAGGATATCTGGCTAACGGGAGCAATGCCTCTAAGACCACACAAACACAACAATAGCTAGTTCTCAGGGAGACCAGCTACAAAAACACAGCGGAGCCTCACTTAAGAGTCTCAACATAGCAATCCGAAGTGCAAAGTTCCCTGGGAAAAGGGAATATGCAAAATAAATGTGGAGCCCCAGTTAAGGGTCTACAACACAATGAAAGCCAGATATCCTTCAAAGGATGGAAAACCAAGCAAGAGGTGTCTCCATTACAGAGATCACCAAATCCACCATATTAAGTGGCCAGTATGTGAAGATCACGCTTTTTACAAGCTTTGAGGATGTGACAGGGAAAAACCTAAGCCAATTATCCATCCACAGACAGCTGTTTCGGTGGTGTTGCCCCTCATCAGTGCGGAGTAGGATTCTGGCTAACCGGGAGCAATGCCTCGGAGACCACTCAAACACAACAATAGCTGATCTCCTAGGGAAACCAGCTACAAAAACACCAGCGGAGCCTCACTTAAGAGTCTCAACACAGCAATCCGAAGTGCAAAGTTCCCTGGGAAAAGGGAATATGCAAAAATAAATGTTGAGCCCCAGTTATGGGTCTACAACACAATGAAAGCCAGATATCCCTCAAAGGATGGAAAAACCAAGCAAAGGGGTGTCTCCATTACAGAGATCACCAAATCCACCATATTAAGTGGCCACTATGTCGAAGATCACACTTTTTTACAAGCTTTAAGGATGTGACGGGGAAAACCTAAGCCAGTTATTCATCCACAGACAGCTGTTTCCGTGGTGTTGCCCCTCATCAGTGTGGAGTAGGATTCTGGCTAACCGGGAGCAATGACCTCGGAGACCACCCAAACATAATAATAGCTGATCTCCTCAGGGAGACCAGCTACAAAACACCGCTGAGCCCTCACTTAAGAGTCTCAACACAGCAAGTCCGAAGTGCAAAGTTCCCTGGGAAAAGGGAATATGCAAAATAAATGTGGAGCCCCAGTTATGGGTCTACAACACAATGAAAGCCAGATATCCCTCAAAGGAAGGAAAACTAAGCAAAGGGGTGTCTCCATTACAGAGATCACCAAATCCACCATATTAAGTGGACACTATGTCAAGATCCCGCTTTTTTTACAAGCTTTAAGGATGTGACGGGGAAAACCTAAGCCAGTTATCCATCCACAGATAGCTGTTTCGGGTGTTGCCCCTCATCAGTGCGGAGAGGATTCTGGCTAACCGGGAGCAATGCCTCGGAGACCACCCAAACACAACAATAGCTGATCTCCTCAGGGAGACCAGCTACAAAAACACCGCTGAGCCTCACTTAAGAGTCTCAACACAGCAATCCGAAGTGCAAAGTTCCCTGGGAAAGGGAATATGCAAAATAAATTTGGAGCCCCAGTTATGGGTCTACAACACAATGAAAGCCAGATATCCCTCAAAGGAAGGAAAACCAAGCAAAGGGGTGTCTCCATTACAGAGATCACCAAATCCACCATATTAAGTGGGCCCTATGTCAAGATCCTGCTATTTTACAAGCTATAAGGATGTGACGTGGAAAACCTAAGCCAGTTATCCATCCACAGACAGCTGTTTCGGGTGTTGCCCCTCATCAGTGCGGAGTAGGATTCTGGCTAACCTGGAGCATATGCCTCGAGACCACCCAAACATAACAATAGCTGATCTCCTCAGGGAGACCAGCTACAAAAACATCACGGAGCCACACTTAAGAGTCTCAACACAGCAATCCGAAGTGCAAAGTTCCCTGGGAAAAGGGAATATGCAAAATAAATGTGGAGCCCCAGTTATGGGTCTACAACACAATGAAAGCCAGATATCCCTCAAAGGAAGGAAAACCAAGCAAAGTGGTGTCTCCATTACAGAGATCACCAAATCCACCATATTATGGCACCTATGTCAAGATCCTGCTTTTTTTTACAAGCTTTAAGGATGTGACTGGGAAAACCTAAGCCAGTTATCCATCCACAGACAGCTGTTTCGGGTGTTGCCCTCATCAGTGCGGAGAAGGATTCTGGCTAACTGGGAGCAATGCCTCGAGACCACCCAAACACAACAATAGCTGATCTCCTCAGGAGACCAGCTACAAAAACACAGCGGAGCCACACTTAAGAGTCTCAACACAGCAATCCGAAGTGCAAAATTCACTGGGAAAAGGGAATATGCAAAATAAATTTGGAGCCCCAGTTATGGGTCTACAACACAATGAAAGCCAGATATCCTCAAAGGAAGGAAAACCAAGCAAAGGGGTGTCTCCATTACAGAGATCACCAATCCACAATATTAAGTGGCCCCTATGTCAAGATCCCTCTTTTTTACAAGCTATAAGGATGTGACGGGGAAAACCTAAGCCAGTTATCCATCCACAGACAGCTGTTTCGGGTGTTGCCCTCATCAGTGCGGAGTAGGATTCTGGCTAACCTGGAGCAATGCCTCGGAGACCACCCAAACACAACAATAGCTGATCTCCTCAGGGAGACCAGCTACAAAAAACATCACGGAGCCATACTTAAGAGTCTCAACACAGCAATCCGAAGTGCAAAATTCCCTGGGAAAAGTGAATATGCAAAATAAATGTGGAGCCCCAGTTATGAGTCTACAACACAATGAAAGCCAGATATCCCTCAAAGGAAAGAAAAGCAAGCAAAGGGGTGTCTCCATTACAGAGATCACCAAATCCACCATATTAAGTGGCACATATGTCAAGATCCCGCTTTTTTTTACAAGCTATAAGGATGTGAAGGGAAAACCTAAGCCAGTTATCCATCCACAGACAGCTGTTTCGGGTGTTGCCACTCATCAGTGCAGAGTAGGATTCTGGCTAACCGGAAGCAATGCCTCGAGACCACCCAAACACAACAATAGCTTGATCTCCTCATTGGAGACCAGCTACAAAAACACTGCGGAGCCTCACTTAAGAGTCTCAACACAGCAATCCAAAGTGCAAAGCTCCCTGGGAAAAGGAATATGCAAAATAAATGTGGAGCCCCAGTTATGGGTCTACAACACAATGAAAGCCAGATATCCTCAAAGGAAGGAAAACCAAGCAAAGGGGTGTCTCCATTACAGAGATCACCAAATCCACCATATTAATTGGCCCTATGCAAGATCTCGCTTTTTTACAAGCTTTAAGGATGTGACTGGGAAAACCTAAGCTAGTTATCCATCCACAGACAGCTGTTTTGTGGTGTTGCCACTCATCAGTGCGGAGTAGGATTCTGGCTAACCGGGAGCAATGCCTCGGAGACCACCCAAACACAACAATAGCTGATCTCCTCAGGGAGACCAGCTACAAAAACACCGCGAGCCTCACTTAAGAGTCTCAACACAGCAATCCGAAGTGCAAAGTTCCCTGGGAAAAGGGAATATGCAAAATAAATGTGGATCCCCAGTTATGGGTCTACAACACAATGAAAGCCAGATATCCCTCAAAGGAAGGAAAACCAAGCAAAATGGTGTCTCCATTACAGAGATCACCAAATCCACCATATTAAGTGGCCCCTATGTCAAGATCCCGCTTTTTTTACAAGCTTTAAGGATGTGACAGGAAAAACCTAAACCAGTTATC
>JAKVIS010001088.1:0-41095 GCA_033119425.1 Bufotes viridis
TAGGGAACTAAAACCTGTTCTTAGTTTATACCCAAGTATAACATACCGAAGAGGGCAAAACCTCAAGGATTACCTTGTTCATAGTCACTATCAAGACCAGATGTCATCAAATAGACAAAATAAAGATGGCCCTAAGGGATCAGTACCTTGTGGAGACTGTTCATTCTGTACAATACTTTACAAATCCTAGTGACGGAAAAAGATATGAGATAAAACAGCTTATAACGTGCAAGACCAAAGGAGTGATAGATGTTGCCATGTGTACTTGCCCTAAATTATATGTGGGCAAAACAATACAGGAACTAAGACGGCGTATATCTGGGCATTGAGAGCCATTGAAACTGATAAAGACACGTCAAGTGCATGTCATATAACGCATTTCAATGAGAACAACCCAAACAGCCTGAAATTCTGGGGCATTGAAAAAGGAAAGATGGGACCAAGAGGAGGGAACTTGGATAAAAAACTATTACAACACGAGGCAAGGTGGATATATCGACTCAACACAATGAGTCCCACAGGCCTCGATGAAGGATTTTCCTTTTGAGCCTTCAAATAATAAAAATAGGGGAGAAAAGAGATAAAAATGGAGAAAGGAAGGATTTACAGAAAGAACATTTAATAAATAAGCTGTATGTTCACCTAAAAAATTATAATGAAAAGTTGATTAAGTTAAAAAGAAAATGGGATGGAGAATATCCCTACTATTAGAATATTGGATATATTATGATATAATGGTAAACATGATTGAAAAAAACATCAAACTGAAGAGAGATGAATTCATTGTGAAAGGAACTTTGTAATTAAATGTGGATAAATATACATAAGAAACAAATAAACTAGTAATTATTAAACCAATGTATATACGAAGAAAGGGGAACATGATCATTGCTGACAGTCATGTCCTTGACTCAATGATTATCTTTAAAAATGAATATTATAAATGTTAATGTTATTGCAGCAGGATTCTCCCATTGTGCACTCACTTTCTTTTACTACTCCCATAGCAGCAAGAGATTAGTACAAGAGAAATAAAGTTTTTTCCACAACAGGTGATAAATATGTAAATTATGAATATAGGTTGCCAATCCCTGAGCATCCCAGTGTATGTAAGTAAAGATGTCGCGAACATAAAATTTTCCTTTCGCGAACGGCGAACGTGAATTTCCGCAAATGTTCGTAAACGGGCGAACTGGGCAAACCGCCATAGATTTCAATAGGCATGCGAATTTTAAAACACACAGGGACTCCTTCTGGCCACAATAGTGATGGGAAAGTCGTTTCAAGGGGACTAACACCTGGACTGTGGCATGCCGGAGGGGATCCATGGCAAAACTCCCATGGAAAATTACGTAGTTGACGCAGCGTCGGGTTTTATTCTATAAAGGGCATAAATCACCTAACATTCCTAAATTGTTTGGAATAACGTGCTTTAAAACATCCAGTGTGTGTATACGATCAGGTATGATGTTGTATCGATCAGGTAGTGTAAGGTTACGCCCGCTTCACAGTGACAGACCAAACTCCCCGTTTAACGCACCGCATACAACCGCAAACAGTCCATTTGCACAACCGCAAACTCCCCATTTGCACAAGGTTGGATACCAAGCTAGCCACTGACGTCATTGAAGGTCTCTTCCTCCACCAGGCCACGTACAACACCAAGGGTCCCCTGAAAGGTGACAACAAGCCCCCTGGGGCACCTGCTGTGGTTGGTCTTCCACCTCCTCAAAGCCACCTTCCTCCTCTGACTCCTCTTCCTCATACTCCTCTTCCAGCGTTGCCGCAGGTCCAGCAATCGACGACGACAAGGCTGCTTCTGATGGTGATGGTGACCACAACTCTTTCTCTTCATGCTCATCTACGGCCTGATCCAGCACTCTTCGCAGGGCACGCTCCAGAAAAAACGCATATGGGATGAGGTCGATGATGTTGCCTTGGGTTTGACTCACCAGGTTTGTCACCTCCGCAAAAAGACGCATGAGCCTACAGCCATTGTGCATGAGCATTCAGTAACGCACCAAAAAATACCCAGCTCCGCAGAGGCCGTCTTTTCTTTTAACTTAATTTTTACCATTTCTTACCAGTTTAATCTCTGTTTTGTCCCCTATCAGGGCCAGGGCCGGTGTAGTGAATAGATTTTTGGAACCGGGAGATGGAAAAAGACCCATGCTCTGTCCGCTTCGTCTGAATCGTACAATGTACATTGCCACCCGATATGAGTGGTGGGCACTGGCACTGGGCACAGTATAGTCTGTGGGCCTGACACACACTGGCAGGCAACTGCAATTATATTCAAGGGTAAAAATGTCATGACTTTTTTTATCTGCAAGGTACTGTGCCACCCTATATGAGTGGTGTGCACACAGTACAGTCTGTGGTCCTGCGGCCTCTCACACACTGGCAGGCAACTGCAATTATATTAAAGGGTAAAAATGTCATGACTTTTTTTATCTGCAAGGTACTGTGCCACCCTATATGAGTGGTGTGCACACAGTACAGTCTGTGGTCCTGCGGCCTCTCACACACGGGCAGGCAACTGCAATATATATATATATAAAAAAAAAAAAAAGCAGACTGATGTACCAGCCCTAAAAAGGGCTTTTTGGGGTTCTGGTAGGACGCTGTCCTTACAGCAGATGAGTCTTTAAGGACTGGAGTGGACACAGAACACTGGCCTAGCTAACGCTTTCTCTATTAATTTAGCAGCAGCAGCACTCTCCCTGCTCTTACTAACACTGCAGCTTCAGAATGAATTTAAGATGGATGCTGTCCTTGCTTTTTGATAGGAGGTGGGAGGGTCTGGGAGGGAGCGTATGCTGATTGGCTGGACTGTGTCTGCTGACTGTGAGGTACAGGGTCAAAGTTTGCTCAATGATGACGTATAGGGGGCAGACCGAACATCGCATATGTTTGCCCACCGCGGAGAACGCGAACAAGCGATGTTTGCCGGCGAATAGTTCGGGACATCTCTATATATAAGGTGAGGAGAACGTAGATCCCGCCTCTTTCTTGCTGCTCCCTACTAGAGAACAGATACGTGAACATATTTTAACGCTTTCATATTTGTGGTGTTTATGAAATGTTAATAAATAGTTTAAATTGCTTTTAGTTGCTACGTTAATGGCGCCGCCTATACTGCCTGCTGTTTCCTAAGTGCCCAGATTACCACACAGCGCCGAATTCTGGCTCTTACCTTTTGCCAGCCGTACCCCTGTTCTGTTTCCTCGGCTGACTCGGCAGTACCACCGCTCTTTACTTGCCCTGTTTTTCCCCTGGGCTTGCTGTCACTCCCTCTGCACTTCGTTCCACGGCTCCACAGACACCATCTCTCCCTCAGCGCCAAAGTCTCATGTATCGCAAGACTTCGGGCGCTCAGTGTTTTGTTTTGTTTTTTTCTCTCCATTCACACATTTCTAGCAAAATGAATCCCTCAGAAGAACAACCCAACCCCACACCTAGCCATTCCATACCCATTAGTTATGAGGTATTAACTACGGATTCCATCCAGCAAATGGTGGACCAATCCGTATCTAAATCAGTATCTGTCGCGATACAATCTGCCATGGTGTCTCTTCAAGACTCCATTTCTAAGTCATTTTCTTTAGTTATAAACCAAAGGAACCCTCAAGTTCACCCCTCTACCCCGTCTGATAACTTCCTTTCAGCTGAAGATTCCATTATGGAATTAGCCAAGGGTTTCAAAAAATCAGGCAAATCAGCCAAGAAAAGGAGGTTTTCTGACGACCCTAAGATCCCTAAATCCCACAACACGGGGAAGGGTCGACTATAATGAATACCCGCATATTTCAGGCGGTAACGATAACGGTGGCGAAAATCCCCACAAAAAACCCTCCGCCCGGGAGGACACCTCCAATACCCGGGCTACGACAGCCAGTAAAGGGCTAAGAATATCTCTTACAAAGATATATCTTCCACCTCCTCATCAGATAATTCTGACTCTGATTCAGAAGACGGTCTAACATTTTACACCGGAGACGATTCCTCAGAGAATCCTGACGACTCATTTTCAACCAACCAACTCTCGGACTCCCTGGTCCTAGACAGTCAGGGTATCCCCTTTTTTAAACATCCCAGATCTGGGGAGTGGCTTCCCCAACCCAAGATTTCAAAATTCCTATCCTTATGGGTCACCGAATCCCTAGATAGAGCTTCCAGAAACATATTGAAAGTGGAGTGCCCGAGATGTACTCTACCTCAAAAAATATCCCAAACTCCAGAATTAGACCCGATTATCATTAAATACTTAAATAAAACGGGCAAAATTCCCAAAAGAGACCTGGACAAATCATTCAAAATATGTCAGGACAAACTCCTGGATTTATTAGGGCCTCTCACAAAAATATTGGATTTATCCGAGCAAGCCGTGATTACGGGCCAACCTGTAGATACAACAGTTCTTCGTGGCTGGGCTCAAAGAGCCATCTGTTTCTTTGGAAATATTAATTCCGCTCTCAGTGCAGAGAGAAGACGTAACGTCTTAATGAAACTAGACCCACAACTTACTCATTTAGCCAATTCAAACACTTATCCGTCCGCTAAGGGTTTTATCTTCGGGGACACCCTCATCAAGTAAATAGGGAAGTTTGTCGGAGTATTCACCTCTCTCGACAAAGCCAAAACATCCTTGAAAAAAGCACCGACAGCAGAAAGATGACACCACTCGGCCAAATGTAATATGGATTGGCACAAAGAACACGCCTGTGCTTTACGCCCTGCGAAATGTCTGCAGAAGAGCTCAGTGTCAATATTAGCCCAATTTGTAGTAAATTGAAACTGACTGAGTGCTGCTGCAGGCTTCGCAGAAAAAGGACAATGATAATCGTAGAACGCAGCACCGCCATACTTATGCCCCAAATGAGTAAGCCTATAAAGATACAGATCCAACTCTTCTCTCCTATCTGGGCGGACAGAACAGATGACATCTCTATACAGGCTGAATGCCAGAACGAATTCCGGAATTGCTAACTTCTTATTAAGCCTGTGATCGCGGCTCCTAAGAACCACGGAAACATCACCACATGCAATAACTGTTATCAGATATGTCTCTGGTAGCAATAAGCAAGGACATTAGATTCACATCTCTGCCCTCAAGAATGTCCTTCTTGACATTTGCCGGAATAAAATGCACCGGCATGATGTTGGGCACGGAGGACAGGATACCTGAGGAACCTGCAGCGGACGTGGAAGCGACTGGAATGTCCTGGGCAGGATTAGCAGCAGTAGCACCTCGAGACTCCACAGTCTGCAGCCTGGCCTGAATATTGTTAATTGACGATGTCAAGTTGTTGACATCACATGCAGTTGGGTGAGAGAAGTTTGCAACGTAGCCATTGACACCTCGTCCTGACGAGGACCCGCTGTATCCGCCACCAGTAAGCGGTACAGCTCTGCCATCTCGCCGAGGCCGAGAAAGGTATGCCCCTTTTTACCGGTTCTGATGTGAGCCTAGGAATGGTCAAACTCTGGACTGATGGAACACTGCCCCCCTCCGACATCCTGGTGGCGTTCTTGTCCACAGAGGCTTTCACAATATCGGACACGTGTGATATGTCTAAATAGGGACAACAACAGAAATCAGAACAACTGCAGGATCGTGAACCACCACCACCGATAGAACGATCACCAAAGTGGCTGGGGAAACCTGGGAGGCATGCATGCGCCCGAAGCCGACTGTGGAAAACACAGGCCAATAAATCGGCCTTAACACTTATATCTCAGATAGATAAAATTAGCGCAGGACTCTGTGACTTCAGTGCATTTTAACCCCTTAGTGACTTTGCTAAAACATCTCGCTATTCCCCCAGCCTCTTTCACCGCTCTCTACCGTATCTTCAGGACGCAGACGTAGCCACTGATTTTTAACACGCCACAGTTTCTTCAGCTCCTGACTCAATAGACGACTCTGGCACGGAAAGCAAAAAAACGGAGACGAGCTTCCAGGAAGGCAAAAGACGCCAAATTTACATCTCAAAGCATTGTCTCCAGTCTCCAGGTCCACTGCGCACACACCTCTATTTGCTCGGTTTCGGCCCTGAAAATATGAGGAATTTTTATAATTCTGGTCAAATGTCCTGGCCATCATGGCACACATTCACTTTATCTATTTTTTATGGTCACTGTGTCTGCGCTTTTACACGTTTGTAGTGTCCACTAGGATTTTTAGGGTTGCGGCGCCCTTATGGGAAACCCACCCTGAAGTCTAGGGGATGTGTGTGTGGCCATATTGGTTCCTCACCCCCCTGCAAAACCCCTTGGGCTCTCCCTCCTGGGAGAGTCCAGACCTTGGTTGTAGTTCCTGGCTGACACCCTGGGTGGCAGCACAGACGGGCGTACCCTCGGCTTTGGCTGAGGGTTGCCATTTGTCCCAGTCCCATGCAGGAGCCATAGGCCCGGAGGGATAGGGAATGGTTTATAGGGGGCCCTTCTCTTATGGAGAGGGTCTGCGTTTGACCGCAACCTAGTGCACGTTTTTGTGAGGCACGCTGCACGGTTTTGTTGCACAGGGTGACGAAAGCTCGTACTTTGGGCTTTCAATTAAAAAAAAAAAAGACCTAGATCCTTCTCACTGGCTGAATCAACAAGACTAAAGACCTGAACAAATAACTCATCAAATACACTACAGCTGTCTACAATGCTGGGCAAACCGTTCCCTGCTGCAAAAAACATTGGGGTGTGAGTTCCCCCTCCCCCCGCAGTTCTGAGTGTACGAATTTCTTAGCCTAAATACAGAAACAAGGAGCAAACGTGATGAGCAAAGGACTGGACTTGGCATGGAAGCCCATGCGACTGACCGGGCATCATAGTATTTGTAGAGATTAGATGCATTGCAGACACCTTCCGTATCTAGAGGTCAAGGAACCAATGAAGCAAATGGTTGTACCTAACAACACCATAGAGCGCATCATTGCAACAAGAGGTTGAAGCTACTGAGCCCCGACGGACAATCTTTGGACAATCTCTACAACTACTACATGAGATCTATAGCCAGATGGGCCCTTAGGTAAAGCATAGACCCTTGGTCCTGCTCCTTCCAGCACTAGGACTTGGTGCTACTGCACCTTATTGGTCTTACCTCTGGCTTTTTCAACATCTTAAAGGGACTGTCCTATGAAGACAACCTCTGGCCCAAAGTTTAAAAGGATTCTGTCACCTGGATTTTAGTAACATCATCACATCAGTCTCCGCTATTTGTATTCAAACATACTAGTATTACTGCTCTTAGTCTTTTCATTTGTCTATAAAATTGCTTTTATTAATATGAAAATTACCTAAATAAGGAAGCCCAAGGGGCTGTCCCTCTGTCCGTTGGAGTTTGGAGCCCAGGCACGCCCCTTCTCTTGGAGCCCAGCAACTCCCCCCCACTCCTCATCACCGACCTCATATGCCTGGTGCACCGTAATCTCGCGCATGTACCGTGGATAGACTGGTCAGCGCATGCACAATGTGTTCTGTGAGGCTGATGCCAGGACACTGCGCGGGCGCTGGGGGAGGAGGGGTCATAGCAACCATCCATGCATTTCACGGCTTTTGTTCCTGAGTCTCCCATACACATGCATGCTCAGCTCAGCTATGGGGAGAGCGGAGTAAGTAGCTAGGGCCTGTATTACACCAACTGATTACCTGACAGATTTCCTGACTAATCATTGGTCAGATGGCCTATAACACAGATCTTTTGTCATACACACCAACTATTGGTCTGATTGAACAGATATTGGTCAGATAAACTGTTGGTGTAATACAGGCCTAACAGTCACCTCTGGCAGCAGCTTATCTCCTCGAGAACTATAGGATTGGGCATGTGGAAGTCCAAATGCCCGATGCTTCTCTTCCATGACATCTGTCATTGCGAAAGAGTCAGGAGGTCCCTATACACATTAGATGCCAGTCCTGCCAATATTAATGAGTATGGCCAGCTTAACTGTGGTCCTGCATGGGATAACGGATTCCGTCTTGTACATCCATGCCTCATCATTAGGTGGTTGAATATAGTCCTGGCATACTGCCTATCAGCCCATGGCTTAAAACCGATTAGACTTGAAGGACCAAGAGTTCTTAATCAACATCCTACGCTCCTCTATATCTTTGGCTGTAGTCTTCTGCTCTTCTGACCTAACATCATCTCCATCCAGTAGGATTCCTCACAAGGCTTTTCTGTACTGCTGAAGCTCCATCACTTGAGGTCCATGTTGCCTTGAGGATCATCTGTAAGGAGGAAATACATTTCATGACTGAGCAGGAATGTCATCAATTCAACATGCACTTCAAAGAGCAGATGTCAACAATTAGCTTCTGCGAATGACCCCCCTCCCCCTGCAAGTCAATGGCTTTATTGGTCTTGTCTGGCAATGTGGGGGTTAAGCTGTCATTATCAAACCTTCAGGTTTTTGTCGACCCCCTACAGGCAAGGAGTCTTTCCTTCCAAAGCTTCATGGAGATCAGGATTGAATGTTGATAAAGCAAACACATTTAAAAACCTAATAGTTAATTTACTCAAGACAAGAACGTTTAGTCCTTGAGAACTTTTAGTATTTTTTTTTGTAATCCACTATTGACTTTTCCAGCAAATGCTTAGTTGAAGTGGCTGTCCAACCTGGGGTCGGAATTCCCATTTTACATCTTAATTGGGGGGGGGGGGGGGTGTTCAACCAGATTCGATCTACAGCACCGGTTGCAAATTTTACGTGACTCGACTTACCAATACAAAATAATACAAAATTAAAAAATAAAAATCTATTTACTTATCGATTAATTATCACAGAGGCAGATAAGGATAAAATTGCAGTGCAGATATCTGCCCAACATCCAAACCATCACAGATCAGGCGCGTGATTAGAGATGAGCAAATTTATGAAAAGTTAGATTCGGCTGATTCGCTAAATTAAAAAAAAAATTAGCTTAGTGACAAATTACTTCGTCACAAAGCGCATTTTTCTGTAAGTAGCGGGTGCAATGACAGGGAGCTGCGATAGCGCCGCCCCCCGTTATTGTACCCCTCATACATGATCGCAGGATCTGAGTGTAAAAACTGTGTGAAAATAACATAAAAAGAAAAAACTCAAGACGGGCCGGCCGCCGCCATCTTGCTTGAAGATCTGGAGATAAATCTCACGCGGTGCGAGATTACGACATCACAACGGCCTTTGATGTTTTCTTTTTGACTTTCCATCTTTTTGATGCTTCCCAGCCCGAGAATCCTCCATACCAGCATCACAGATATAATGTGACTGACGATGAAGGTCATTACAACCGAAACGTCCGGTCAAAAGCATTCTGTGACTTCATATATTATATATGTAACGGGCAAATGGAAGATGCAGATTATGTGAAATAAATACCATATCATTCTGTAACTGAGTGCCTCAATTTTTCATTACCTATGTGTGTATTACATTGACACTATTTCTGATACTATTACATTGGGGCTATATCTGGTATTATTATATTGGCACTGTCTGGTACTATTATATTTCTACTACTTCTGGTACTATTACATTGGGGCTATATCTGGTACTATTACATTGGGGCTATATCTGGTGCTATTACATTGGCGCTGTGTCTGGTACCATTATATTTCACTATGTGTATATTACATTGACACTCTGTCTGGTACTATTACATTTTGTCTTGCACTTGTATTTGTGCTAGGTTGGTTAGTATTATATTGGCACTATGCTCTAATTTTCTAGCAGCCATGAATATTCATATGAATATCCTACTAATCCAATAATGCACTTTTTTATTTCTCATTTTTAGGTGTTATCCATAAAAAATTCCCTAAAATACATTGGCATTGAATAGGTTTGACTCCTCTTATATACTCGATTTCAATAATCTCCAACCTATGACTCTCCATCTGTTGCACAGCTATAACTCCTAGCCTCAACGGCTGTCAGAACATGCTGGGAGTTGTAGTCAGATCAACAGCTACAGCTTAGAAACCACTCATGTAGATGATAGTAAATGGCAACAAAACAAACTGATCGGCTGCATCGACATCCGGGGTCTATTGATGGCCATTGTGATTGGGTTTAGAAGTGTCTCTGTTGACGGTCGGAATAGGAAGGACTCCAGTCCCTACTGACTATTGGACTGTGTGATGTCCCTTTGCGTTTATTTCTAAAATGTCAATCATATTGTATGTAACAGGGCAGAGATCAGGATTAGAAGTTGTCTCAGTGCGAGGGGATTAGGGGTCCCTGACCCCGATCTAACACAAGCCCTCTATGGAGACTGGTTATCTATTGACTCCCTGCAGTCAGTTGTGTTTCTCCTGTTTTTTTGGGAAGACCAGGGCTTGGGATTCTCAGTATTTTATAAGTAGAGAAAAGCACCTCAGAGGGTCAGAATGAAAAAAGCAGCTCATGTGATCTCAATGTGACAAAGTAACAAAGCCCTCCGGCCCGCAATGCGGTGTCACATCCTTGTGATAAGAGCCAGCCCTTCTTCTGGCCTGCATTCTCCGTACCTGCTGTCCCAATCTCTTCCTCCTCCTGGTTCCTAAATACTCTTTGTCCCAGGATGTGCCACACTCACACCTAAGTGATAATATGGAGACAGCCTGCAGCCAGACGCCCGGCCAGTTTGCTCAATATCCTACAACTTTACTGTCTCAAAGGTTGCTGTCCCAAAGGGTATTTCCACCCGAAATCAAAAAGTTCTAAATCCTTGAGTCCGGATTTCAACTCCGGTTATGCTGTAGATTTCCACTGCGGACTTCTATGTAAGGCTATGATTACACAAATGGATTTTGACACGTTTTCCGTACTAAATCCTCATGGAATCGGTTCTCAGTCTCATTGTTTCCAATGGGAAATCTGGGCTCACAAAGAGTGTTCATGTTCTTGATGTGGATTCCACGTGGAAATTCCCATAAAAATTAATGGGAGGACTAAAAACCACATTAAAACCAGCCAAAAAAAGGTTTTCAACTGGAAAACGCACCTACATTTTCAGTGTGTTGATGCAACAGTGTGATCTGCCCTTGAGGGCGAAATCGGCCGCAAATCCTCAGCAATTAATTCAATCATCAACAAAATCCGCACCATTTTGGCAGATACATTGCAGATTTTCTACGGCAGAACATCTGCAACCGACCCGTCCCATGCGGAAGCTCCCTTAAGCTACCTGCACAGATTGCGGATTATGCGTGGTTGTTCCAGGCACTTTTTATAAAGCTTTTTCCACCTATCTATTGCTCTCATTTTCTTGTAAATTTGGGCATTTTTATTTATCCTTAGTCCTAAAGTGGGAAAAAAAATCAATTATCCTGGATCTCATTTATCAACGTTTCCTGCGGTCCTCTACTTACTCCAACACGCTCCCTGCTGCACTGCTCGAGGGTGTGATTAGTAATGCAATTACTTAAAAGGTTATTCCCTTCTCATACATTGATGGCGTATTACTAGGATATGTCATCGGTGTCAGATAGGTGCCTGTCCCAGAGATGCCCCCATCTCCAGAGTGGGCCCCCCTGAAATGAAGGAGAGTGCACCACACAAGGACTGTCATCCCCATTCACCACTCTGGGATTTCAGAAGAAAAAAAGCAGAGCGATGTCTTAGCTATTGTGTCCATGCATGTGTGGCGCTCCGGATATCGGCTGGTGACTGACTCCCCTGATCCAACCCCTCTCCATATATAGCCCATTTATCGTCATTTCCTGAACCTGATCCTCCACCAAACTCTCCACCGCACCCAGAAGCACTACAGATATCGGCTGGTGACGGCTCGTGCTCCTTTATTTCTCCAAGATGGCCGGACCATTGTACAAAACAAGCACTTGTTACCGTCTGTGTCACCCCTAACTCCTCGTAGATTGTAAGCTCTTGTGAGTTGGGCGCTCGCTCCTCTTGTTTTAGTTGTTGACTTGTTCGTTGCCATGTAATGTCATGCAGATACTGGGCTACCGCTGGGAGGTTGGTCCAGTGGTCTATCTATAAAGAGCCCAGAAGTGGTAGTCACAACGGAGCCTAATATTACTCCAGCATCAATACAATACATACATTTAATACAAAGGGTAAAATTATGTCCTCTCTCTATCTGAAACTGAATCTCTCAAAAACTTACCTTTTTGTCTTTCCTTATCTACTAACCCACCTAAACTTGCTATTTTAGTTTTTGGTCTGCAGCATCATAACTCCTGGGCAGCACGCCCTCTGTCTTGGGTTCATGTATGACTTAGATCTTTCCGTTGTTCCTCATATTCAATCACTTGCACACTTGTGTCGTCTGCACACTCAAGAACATCTCTACAAACTGCCCTTTTCTCAAAGTGGAAATGGTTAAATCTACTGTTGTTTCCTGGATACATTCTCTTCTCGCCTACTGTAACTGATTTCTAATTCCCCACACTAAACTCTCCCCCCTTCAGTCTATCCTAAATGCCACAGCCAGGCTCCTCTATCTGTCCACCCGCTATACTGATGCTACTAGTCTGTGCCAGTCACTTCACTGGTTGCCCATCCACCACAAAATACAGTTAAAAATCCTCCCCCACAAAGCTCTCCACAGTGCTGCACCTCCATACATCTCCTCCCACACCCGACTCACGCTCTCCATTCTGACAACGATCTAATATTAACATGCTCCAGAAGTCGAACCTCTTACTCCCACCTTCAAGCCTTTTCTCAAGCTGCACCTACTCTCTGGAATGCACTTCCCAACTAATTCCCAACTTCATTAGCTTCAAATGTGCCTTAAAAACACATCTTTTCAGGCAGGCTTATCGTGTTTGGTAAACTGTCTCTTCCCCTAGTACGCAACCCTTATTCTGAACTGAACCCCTTCTTCTGACAGTAATCCCCACACCCACAGCTTATGTAGCTCAGACTGCACAACTCTGTT
Source organism: Bufotes viridis (assembly GCA_033119425.1). Classification (NCBI taxonomy): domain Eukaryota; kingdom Metazoa; phylum Chordata; class Amphibia; order Anura; family Bufonidae; genus Bufotes; species Bufotes viridis. The sequence goes on from JAKVIS010001088.1 coordinate 12,868, forward strand.
TAGCGCATAGGTGACCGGACTGCTTTGTAAAACAACCAACTCTACCTTCTGGGTCACCCCTCATTCCCTCATAGATTGTAAGCTCTTGCGAGCAGGGACCTCATTCCTAGTGTTTTAGTTGTTTATTACGGTATAATGTGTTTTCTTTTGATATGGTGGCACTATATAAATAAAGATTATTATAAGTATTATTACATAAAGTAAGTCAGTAAGTGGTATAAAGCTAGTGTCTATCGCTGCACCACAAGTACCGACCAGCCTGAGCCCCTGTGATAAATCTGGTGCAGGTCTGTCTAAGTCTACGTCATCTACAGGATTAGTAAACCTGCCCGATAGTCTTGTTTTGGCAAAAATGCTGCTTTTCTTTAGATGGAAAATTATGAAACGCACTACAGACAGTGGGGGTCATTTATCGATGACACCATTCTTCGCAGGCCTCGTCATAAATTAGGCAGATCTTTCTGCAGTCCGTGTACCTGCAGTGAAAACTATTCCAGTCTGTGCCACGGCGTGGTGTGGGAGGGAAACGCCACACCAAAGACAAGAGGAAGAGAAAAGGTATCAGTCCTGAAAACTAGAGATGTCCCGAACTATTCGCCGGCGAACATAGCTTGCTCGCTTTCGCCGCGGCGGTCGAACATATGCAATGTTCGGTCCGCCCCCTACACATCATCATTGACCAAACTTTGATCCTGTACCTCACAGTCAGCAGACACATTCCAGCCAATCAGCAGCATATCCTCCCTCCCAGACCCTCCCATCTCCTGGACAGCATCCATTTTGGATTCATTCTGAAGCTGCAGTGTTAGTAAGAGCAGGGAGAGTGCTGCTGCTTCTGAATTAATAGGGAAAGCGTTAGCTAGGCCAGTGTTCTGTGTCCACTCCAGTCCTCAAAGACTCATCTGCTGTAAGGACAGCGTCCTTACAGCACCCCAAAAAGCCCTTTTTAGGGCTGCTACTTTAGTCTGCTTTTTTTTTTTCTCCTCCATATAGATATATATTGCAGTTGCCTGGCCTGCCCGTGTGTGAGAGGCTGCCAGTGCCCACCACTGATACCGGGTGGCACAGGACTTTGCATTAAAAAAAGGAATTTAATTTTTACCCTTTAATCTAAGGTTAGTTGCTTGCCAGTGTGTGTCAGGCCGACTTCCACTGACTGTAGTGTGCCCACTGCCAGTGCCCACCACTCATACCGGGTGGCACAGTACAAAAAATGACAGGCAGAGGCAGGCCACCCCGCAGGGACCGTCGTGGTGCTGTGATTTCCTTTGGCCATAGTAGACTAATGCCCAGTGTTCAGAGGCTACATACCCTGAACTCGAAAAATTCTGAGGACATAGTTGACTGAGGAAAACAAAGGTAGTTCCAGCACCTGATTCTTTTGCAATAAAAACTTCCTTTATTTCGGCACTTGAGGGTACAGACACGTTCACATTACAGGCAAAGTTTACGCGTTTCGGACTGTCTTGTCCTTAGTCGACTAGTTGACTGTTTTACACAGGACACTCAATCTTATACAGCTTCCGCTAAGAACCTTGATGCACCATCCTCCTCCAGCTCAGCTTCGGCCACCTCTCAAGTTACCACTCGCCCGCCCGCCGCCACCACCAACACTAGCACCGCAGCCGCTTCTTTTGATCTGTCAGAGGATTTATTTAAACAACAGTTGGAAGAAATGAGTGATGCGCAACCTTTATTGCCAGAGGATGTAGATAACAGGGATATGTCTCAGTCAGGCAGCATTACACACATGGACATACGGTGTGATGATGATGTTGTACCCGCTGCTGCTTCCTTTGCTGAGTTGTCAGATACAAGTGAAGCGGTTGATGATGACGATGTGTCCACGGATGCCACGTGGGTGCCTGCTCGAAGAGAAGAAGAGGGGGAAAGTTCAGAAGGGGAGACAGAGAGAAGGAGGAGACGAGTTGGAAGCAGGGGGAGGTCGTCGCAAGGAGTTAGTGGCACAGTCAGTCAGCATGTATCGGCACCCGGGGTCAGCCAGACAGCACGCCAGTTAACGCATGCTGTTGCCACCACCAGAATGCTGTCATTGCAAAGCTCAGCAATGTGGCATTTTTTTTGTGTGTCTGCCTCTGATAACAGCAATGCCATTTGCAACCTGTGCCAAAAGAAACTGAGTCGTGGAAAGTCCAACACCCACCTTGGTACAACTGCTTTGCGAAGGCACATGATCTCACATCACAAACGCCTATGGGATCAACACATGAGTACAAGCAGCACACAAACTCAAAGCCACCATGCTCCTCCTGGTCCAGCATCTTCAGCCACGTCAACCACTGCTGTCCTCCCTGCCCCCTCTCAACCACCCGCCACTCCGCCTCTCACCTTCAGCAGTTCCATCTCATCTGCCCACAGTCAGGTGTCTGTCAAGGAAATGTTTGAGCGTAAGAAGCTAATGTCACAGAGTCACCCCTTGCCCGGCGTCTGACAGCTGGCTTGTCAGAACTCTTAGCCCGCCAGCTTTTACCATACAAGCTGGTGGAGTCTGAGGCCTTCAAAAAACTTGTAGCTATTGGGAAACCACAGTGGAAGGTACCCGGCCGAAATTTCTTTCACAAAAGGCAATCTCCAACCTGTACTCTATTGTGAAAAGGAAGTCATGACATGTCTGGCACACAGTGTTGGGGCAAGGGTCCATCTGACCCCTGATACCTGGTCTGCAAAGCACGGTCAGGGCAGGTATATCACGTACACTGCGCATTGGGTAAACCTGCTGACGGCTGCCAAGAATGGAATGCGTGGCTCTGCAGCGGAGTTGGTGACACCGCCACGACTCGCAGGCAGGCCTTCTGCCACCTCCTCTACTCCTCCTACTCCATCCTCTTCGCTAACCTCCTCGGCTGAGTCCTCTTCTGCTGCTGCGTCTTGCTCCACATCATCAACTGCACCCCCCCAGCTCCCCAGGGGCTATTCCACATCCCGGATACGACAGTGTCACGCCGTCTTGGGGTTGACTTGCCTGAAAGCAGAGAGTCACACCCGACCAGCACTCCTGTCCGCCCTGAACGCACAGGTGGATCAGAGGCTGACCCCGCACCAACTGGAGATCGGCAAAGTGGTGTGTGACAATGGAAGCAATCTGTTGTCGGCATTGAATTTTTGTGTGTAAGTACCCAGGCTTACAGGACGTCCTCAAGCAGGCCAGGAAGGTGTGTGGCCATTTCAGGCGTTCCTACACGGCCATGGCGCACTTTTCCGATATTCAGCGGCGAAACAACATGCCAGTGAGGCGCTTGATTTGCGACAGCCCGACACGTTGGAATTCAACACTCCTATTGTTCGACCGCCTGCTCCAACAAGAAAAAGCCGCCAACAAGTATTTGTATGACCGGGGTGCTAGGACAGCCTCTGCGGAGCTGGGAATTTTTTTGCCACGTTACTGGACGCTCATGCGCAATGCCTGTAGGCTCATGCGTCCTTTAGAGGAGGTGACAAACCTAGTCAGCCGCACCGAAGGCACCATCAGCGACCTCATCCCATTTGTTTTCTTCCTGGAGCGTGCCCTGCGAAGAGTGCTGGATCAGGCCGTAGATGAGCGTGAAGAGGAAGAGTTGTGGTCACCATCACCACCAGAAACAGCCTTGTCATCATCGCTTGCCGGACCTGCAGCAATGCTGGATGAGAAGTCAGAGGAGGAATGTGGCTTGGAGGAGGACGAAGACCAACCACAGCAGGTATCCCAGGGTGCTCGTTGTTGTCACCTATCTGGGACCCGTGGTGTTGTACGTGGCTGGGGGGAAGAACAGATCTTCAGTGAGGACGAGGAACGGGAGATGAGTAGCTCGGCATCCAACCTTGGGCAAATGGGGTCATTCATGCTGTCATGTCTGTTGAGGGACCCTCGTATAAAAAGGCTGAAGGAGAACGACCTGTACTGGGTGGCCATGCCACTAGACCCCCGGTATAAGCAGAAAGTGGTTGAAATGTTACTGAATTACTTGAAGTCGGAAAGGATGCAGCAGTTCCAAAACAAGTTAAAAAGTATGCTTTACACAGCTTATAAGGGGGATGTCACAGCACAACGGGAATCTAACAGGGGAAGAGGTGAGTGTAATCCTCCTCCTACCACGACGGCAAGGACAGGATGCTTTACAGACGTGTTGTTGATGGAGGACATGCGGAGCTTTTTAAGTCCTACGCATCGCCACAGCCCTTCGGGGTCCACCCTCAGAGAACGACTCGACCGACAGGTAGCAGACTACCTTGCCTTAACAGCAGATATCGACACTCTGAGAAGCAATGAACCCCTTCACTACTGGGTGTGCAGGCTTGACCTGTGGCCTGAGCTATCCCAATTTGCGATAGAACTTCTGGCCTGCCCCGCTTCAAGTGTCCTGTCAGAAAGGACCTTCAGCACAGCAGGAGGTATTGTCACTGACAAGAGAAGTCGCCTCGGTCAAAAAGTCTAGATTACCTCACCTTCATAAAGATGAATGAGTCATGGATCCCGAAGGGACTGACAGTGGGGGATACATTTGACTAAAAATGGTCCCCACGCTGCTGTATTTAATCTCTGCATGCCGGATGACTTGCGTGACTTCTCCGCCACCAACTAGGGTTCAAGCCGCAATATTTTAGTACACTTTCTGCCTGGAAAACATAAATTTTTCAACAATACCTAATTTTTCAGGCACGTGTACATGCCTAATTTTTCTGGCCTCTGGTGCTGCACTGTGGCTGCAAAAACAAAACCAAAAAAAGGCACATACATGTGTCAATTCCCCTTCGTGATCGTTACCTTGTTGTGGTGAAGGGGCTTGCGGATCACAATGAAGCGATCACCTCTATGAGTGTATTGGCAATGTTGGCACACCCCAAATGATAAGGTCGTTGCTTCATTGTGAACAGACCAAAAGCGATCGGCTGGTTAATTTTTCATAGAAAAACATTAATTTTCTTTGTGATCATCTAAGGTGATCATTAAAGCCTACTAGGCCAACAATGGGCCCACACTGCACAATCATTGTTTTCTGGGTCACTTAACTGTCACTGAACTACCTCAGCACGAACATAGGCTTTGAAAAACCACCATCGCCTGCAATCTCCCAAACGTGCGCACGAGCACAGTCATCACTACACCAAGATTGACGCATAGAGAAATAAAATTTTTGTCATGAGTGTGTCAACTATTGACAACTCTTTGCGGTTGTCTAAAATCTATTTGATACCCGTCCCCTGATAAGGGACGTAACAGGGATTAAACTGATAGGAATAGTACTAAGTAACACACCACTCATATAGGGTGGCACAGTACATTGCATGGCCCATGCGCAGTGCCCCAAAATGGAAGTAAGAGGACCGACCAGTCATCTTTTTCCATCTCCCAGTTCCTAAAATCTATTCATGTCCCCTGATAGGGGACGTAACAGGGATTAAACTGATAAAAATAGTACTACTGATTACTGAACAACCACTCATATAGGGTGGGACAGTACATTGCGCGAATGACGTCAGTAAGGACAAGGAACGGGACATGGCTAGCTTGTTATCCAACCTTGTGCAAATGGGGAATTTGCGGTTGTGCAAATGGACTGTTTGTGGTGCGTTAAACAGGGAGTTTGGTCTGTCAGAGTTTGGTCTGTCACTGTGAAGCGGGCGTAACCTTTACACTCAGGGGTGGGATTCAAATTTTTAACAACAGGTTCCCTACTCAGGGGTGGATACGCAGCGCGTCACGACACATATTTACATACACCATATATATGCAACACAGTCACGACATATTTACATACACCATATATATGCTACACACAAATACACCATATATACACTACATGCCCCCTCCATGTTCTCACATTGCTTCTCCCCACAGATTCATGGCCCCCTCCATGTTCTCACATTGCTTCTCCCCACATGGCCCCCTCCATGTTCTCACATTGCTTCTCCCCACAGATTCATGGCCCCCTCCATGTTCTCACATTGCTTCTCCCCACAGATTCATGGCCCCCTCCATGTTCTCACATTGCTTCTCCCCACAGATTCATGGCCTCCTCCATGTTCTCACATTGCTTCTCTCCACATGGCCCCCTCCATGTTCTCACATTGCTTCTCCTCACAGATTTATGGCCCCCTCCATGTTCTCACATTGCTTCTCTCCACATGGCCCCCTCCATGTTCTCACATTGCTTCTCTCCACATGGCCCCCTCCATGTTCTCACATTGTTTCTCCCCACAGATTCATGGCCCCCTCCATGTTCTCACATTGCTTCTCCCCACAGATTCATGGCCCCCTCCATGTTCTCACATTGCTTCTCCCCACAGATTCATGGCCCCCTCCATGTTCTCACATTGCTTCTCCCCACAGATTCATGGCCCCCTCCATGTTCTCACATTGCTTCTCTCCCCACATGGCCCCCTCCATGTTCTCACATAGCTTCTCCCCTCATGGCCCCCTCCATGTTCTCACATTTCTTCTCCCCACAGATTCATGGCCCCCTCCATGTTCTCACATTGCTTCTCCCCACAGATTCATGGCCCCCTCCATGTTCTCACATTGCTTCTCCCCACAGATTTATGGCCCCCTCCATGTTCTCACATTGCTTCTCCCCTCATGGCCCCCTCCATGTTCTCACATTGCTTCTCCCCACAAATTTATGGCCCCCTCCATGTTCTCACATTGCTTCTCTCCACATGGCCTCCTCCATGTTCTCACATAGCTTCTCCCCTCATGGCCCCCTCCATGTTCTCACATTGTTTCTCCCCACAGATTTATGGCCCCCTCCATGTTCTCACATTGTTTCTCCCCACATGGCCCCCTCCATGTTCTCACATTGTTTCTCCCCACATGGCCTCCTCCATGTTCTCACATTGTTTCTCCCCACATGGCCTCCTCCATTTTCTCACATTGTTTCTCCCCACATGGCCTCCTCCATGTTCTCACATTGTTTCTCCCCACATGGCCTCCTCCATGTTCTCACATTGTTTCTCCCCACATGGCCTCCTCCATGTTCTCACATTGCTTTCTCCCCACATGGCCTCCTCCATGTTCTCACATTGCTTTTCCCCACATGGCCCCCTCCATATTCTCACATAGCTTCTCCCCACATGGCCCCCTCCATGTTCTCACATTGCTTCTCCCCACATGGCCCCCTCCATGTTCTCACATTGCTTCTCCCCATATGGCCCCCTCCATGTTCTCACATTGCTTCTCCCCACAGATTCATGGCCCCCTCCATATTCTCACATAGCTTCTCCCCACAGATTCATGGCCCCCTCCATATTCTCACATAGATTCTCCCCACAGATTCATGGCCCCCTCCATGTTCTCACATTGCTTCTCCCCACAGATTCATGGCCCCCTCCTTGTTCTCACATAGCTTCTCCCCACAGATTCATGGCTCCCTCCATGTTCTCAAACTTCTCCCCACAGATTCATGGCCCCCTCCATTTTTGTTATGTTGTCACATTTCAATTTCAGCCCCTGGTCGGTGGTCCCCTCCTTAATGCCAACTTGTCAGTGTCACACTCAACCAACCAGGCTGTCCTGACCTGTCCAGACTCCTTTCTGTTGGGCTAGGGGCCGGCTCTTCAATCTTTCATGGCTGTGTGTGGGGTGTGGACTGTCAGCAACTAGGGCACTCTGCAGACAGTCCTCTCTCCTTCTCTGTTCTGGGCTGGCAGCTTCCCGCCGCCGCGGCGCTGCTCACTCTCAAGACTCTCCCCTGTGTTGCCATGACTGCGAGGCTGGGGGCGGGGGGACGGCGGCAGCGCTGTGGAAGACAAGTCCTGACTGGCTGACACACACGCTGACTGTAAGTAACGGCCGCAGGCTGAAAAATACAGGGGTGCAGGCGCAGCTGCAGGACCGGGTCGGGATCCCTGCTTCTCACCGGTCCTGCGAACCGCCTGTAATTTTAACAAACGGTTCGGCAGAACCGGAGAGAACCAGCTGGATCCCATGCCTGCTTACACTACCTGATCGATACAACATCATACCTGATCGTATACACACACTGGATGTTTTAAAGCATGTTATTCCAAACAATTTAGGAATGTTAGTTGATTTATGCCCTTTATGGATTAAAACCCGACTCTGCGTCCACTACGTAATTTTCCATGGGAGTTTTGCCATGGACCCCCCTCCGGCATGCCACAGTCCAGGTGTTAGTCCCCTTGAAACAACTTTTCCATCACTATTGTGGCCAGAAAGAGTCCCTGTGGGTTTTTAAATTCGCCTGCCTATTGAAGTCTATGGCGGTTCGCCCGTTCGCGAACATTTGCGGAAGTTCGTATTCGCCGTTCGCGAACGGAAAATTTTATGTTCGCAACATCTCTACTGAAAACTAGGGAAAGGTCACCACCTAATGAAACCCTAATCCAAGCCCTGACTGCTATAAGAATGAACAGGCCTCAATGGTAGGAATGTTCATACTCAGGAACCTAGAAGCCTCGCTCACCCTGTGGCGCCCTGGAGATAGTGTCAGGACCACAGACAACCTGTTCCTTCCCAGCTGAAGGAACAGAAGTCTACCTCAGGCCTAATATGAAAAGATGACAAAATACAAAAAAGGAAAAGAGTAAGACACTTAACTCCGAAAGTAAATGGACAAACAGGAACTCCGCCGAGATCCAGACACCAACACTTTCCACAACCAAAACGGAGCTATCAACTGCATAGCATGATGGGTGAAGTATCATAGAGGAGGGGAATGACCACTAAGCACCACCTGAGACAAGGGCTGTGGTCACTCCCAGAAACATCACAGAAGCAGGTGTAAATAAAGAAGCTGTCCGATCACACCACGTGTGGCCAGTCTCACCCATCTTCTATCACCTGTCACCGGAACGTTCGGGACAGTCTGTCGATGAAGTCGTTTTCTTGCCAGCATTTACGCCTGTCTCCCGGCCTAAATGTTAGTGAATTTGTCAAAGCAGGTGGCCCAACACGCCCCTGCACTGTCCCCACCACTCCCCAGTGGCGAGGACAGCGTAAAAATGCCGCCTGCAGCAAAATATTGTCATTTGAGTGTTAAAAAGTGACAAAAAAGGGGCTTGTGGCTTTTTTCTAAGACAGACTGGCATTTGTAAATGACTTGCTGTGCATTTTTCGTGAAGTTTTTCGTGACTTGCTTTGTGTTTTTATTTTGGGTCCATGGCGTGTTTTCATGATGCTGCAGGCATTTTCTTCTCCTTGTTCCCATATATGCCACCAAAATATGCTTCTAATTACCTTCATGGTGTTTTTTCTAATAGGACTATGTGGGAGGATTTATTAAACCCCCGTCGTCAAAAGGCTTCAAAGAGTCGAACATCTCTGCGCAAACGCCGTTCTGCACAAGTTTGTGAGTTTTTGCCCTTTTACAACTTGCCTGTCACATTTGTGGGAGGGGGATGGGGCGTCTCATCTCACTGCTAAGCAGATATGTGTGAAGGAAACTTTATTGCACCAAATCACTTTTTGAACATGTAGTTTTAGTGCATTTTTGTATTTAATAGCTGACGCATTTTACATAGTTACATAGTATGGTTCAAAAAGACGTAAATCCATCAAGTTCAACAAATGGATGGGAATTTTAGGAAAGGGGAGTGAGACCCTTTTTTAAAACTGGATCACATGGATCCAGCGATCTCTCCATTCATTGCTCTGCTAGATTTATATCAAGCTTGAAGATCAAGGGGAGTGTCTTTTCTGCTGCAACTAAGGGGGCGTGTCTCAGCTCTCCCTATCACAGCTCAGGAGGTGTGTCCCAGCTCTCCTATCACAGCTCAGAGGGCATGTCTCAGCTCTCCCGATCACAGCTCAGGGGGCGTGTCTCAGCTCTCCCTATCACAGCTCAGGAGGTGTGTCCCAGCTCTCCCTATCACAGCTCAGGGGGGCATGTCTCAGCTCTCCCGATCACAGCTCAGGGGGCGTGTCTCAGCTCTCCCTATCACAGCTCAGGAGGTGTGTCCCAGCTCTCCCTATCACAGCTCAGGGGGCATGTCTCAGCTCTCCCGATCACAGCTCAGGGGGTGTGTCTCAGCTCTCCCGATCAGAGCTCAGGGGGCGTGTCTCAGCTCTCCCTTTCACAGCTCAGGGGGCGTGTCTCAGCTTTCCCTATCACAGATCAGGGGGCGTGTCTCAGCTCTCACTATCACAGCTCAGGGGGCGTGTCTCAGCTCTCCCTATCACAGCTCAGGGGGCATGTCTCATCTCTCCCTATCACAGCTCAGGGGGCGTGTCTCAGCTCTCCCTTTCACAGCTCAGGAGGCAGCTGAAGGATGAAACTGAGCATGTGCAGCCTTCTCAGTGCGCAGGGCAAAGACATAAGAAAAACAACCAACAGCAGGTGGCGCCATACAGATACATTTTATTGAATCACTCAGTGGCTATGCTAAATTTTTAATTACATGCAATTACAAAAATATTCAGAACCAGGTGCCGGTTTGCAAACTGTAGAATATTTTTAGTGGGACAGCCCATGTATTCATGTCCCCTCTGTGTGACAACTGATTCTCAGTGAAGCTCTGCAGTTCGGCTGCCATGGCCGTGGCTGAAACCACTTACACCCACGAGGGCCCATGGTTGCACAATTTTACGGCAATCCCTGGTGACCTTATCCATAGGGGACTTTCACATGGTGGTTTATGGAGTGAACATGTTGGTCCCTTGTAGGTGCAGCTGCGTCCAGACCAATGAAACTGTGGCGAGTGCCCACTCACTGTTTAGCCCTATTCAATGGAGCTTAGCCACAAGCCGGTCCGTGGCATTCATTGTGAACACCCACAGTAGAAACCGTCTCTGCAGCGGTTGTTCCCATTGCATGCTGCAGGCCCACAAGACATGGGTACTGGTGCGCACTCTGCATCGCCATGCGGACCCGTTGACTTCAATGGGTCTGTGATCCACAAGATGTGGCGAAAGCCAGGACATGTTCTATGGAAGCCCATGGAAACACACAGAAGCCCTTCCGTCAGCTTCCGGGTCCGTGCCTCCGCACTCCAAAAGATAGAACATGTCCTGTATCAGTGGGTTCGCACCGCTATGCATCGTGCACAGGGTCAGTGACCATGTTCTGCCAACCCACAGTTTGCGGTCGGTAACACGCGGCACCATGGTCGTGTGCCCGAGGCCTTAGACTGAGCTGACATGTTGTGGACAAGTTGCGGTAAAAAACCCACAACAATAACCACAATGTAAAAACTGCCGGTATTTTTGCCGTCATTTGCTGTGGTAAAGGTTTGCACAGATTTACAGGTCTGACACTTATTTTCAGCACGTTTCACCAAATCGCAAAAGGGCAGCGATCTCCGTAAAAAAAAAAGCTATTTTACTGCATTTTTTGTTTGTTTTTTCTGCAGCCCGTATGCGGAACCATTCACTTCCATGAGTCCACAAAAAACGGAAATGACTCTTTCCATATGTCCGCCAGTCCGTTCCACAACAAAATAGAACATGTCCGCATACTGCGGTTTGCTTTGACACATTTGCTCTGACACATTCGGGCCGGGGCCCCTGATGTTTTGTCCCAGGCCCCGATTGTCCTGCCTGCTACATGCAACTGTAAGTCTCAGGGCCACAATGCAGCTGAATCTAACGCCCTGCAAGAGCTGAAGGACCTGTGGTGACATCACAGTCCATGTGATCAGTTCTAAGTGCAGTAGCTGGAAAGGACCTGCGATGATGTCACCATCATGTGACCAGTGCAGGAGAGGACGGCAGTGAAGAGAAGTCCTGGGAAGAAGCTGTGGTGAGGAGAGAGGCAGAGCAATGCTGGGAGTTGTAGTTATTAACTGGCTGGCTATATTGAAGGCGGCTGGGGAAGGGGTGAGGATATTTATGTGGGACTGTATATTGGAGAGTGCAGGAGAGATGGTGTGATGGTTATTTACATGGGACTGTATTTTAGAGGGGCTGTAGATAGAGGGATGTTTACATGGGACTGTATATTGGAGGGGGCTGGAGAGATGGCGTGATTGTATTTACATGGGACTCTATGGCGGAGGGGAGAAATTAATGTTATTTACATGGGACTGTATGGTGGAGGGGCTGAGGAATTATAAATTCTCAGGACACTAAATGATGGAATAAAACTACAGGGGGCACTTCAGGGGGCAGTATACATACTGGGGGCACTTCAGGGCGAGCATTATAACAGTAGGGGGCGATATACATACTGGGGGCACTTCAGGCTGAGCATTATAACAATAGGGGGCGATATAAATACTGGGGGCACTTCAGGGCGAGCATTATAACAATAGGGGGGATATAATTACTGGGGGCACTTCAGGGTGAGCATTATAACAGTAGGGGCGATATAAATACTGGGGGCACTTCAGGGCGAGCATTATAACAGTAGGGGGCATTATAAGTACTGGGGGCACTTCAGGGTCATTATAACAGTAGGGGGCATTATAAGTACTGGGGGCACTGTAGGGGCATTATAACAGTAGGGGGCATTATAAATACTGGGGGAACTTCAGGGCGAGCATTATAACAGTAGGGGGCATTATAAATACTGGGGGCACTGTAGGGGCATTATAACAGTAGGGGGCATTAAAAATACTGGGGGCACTGTAGGGGCATTATAACAGTAGGGAGCATTATAAATACTGGGGGCACTGTAGGGTGAGCATTATAACAGTAGGGGGTGATATAAATACTAAAGGCACTTCAGGGTGAGCATTATAACAGTAGGAGGCATTATAAATACTAGGGGCACTTCAGGGTGAGCATTATAACAGTAGGGGGCGATATGAATACTGGGGGCACTGTAGGGGCATTATAACAGTAGGGGGCAATATAAATACTGGGGGAACTGTAAAGGCATTATAACAGGATGGGGCATAATAAATACTAGGGCACTGTAGGGGCAATATAACAGTAGGGGGCATTATAAATACTGGGGGCACTGTAGGGGCATTATAACAGTAGGGGGAGATATAAATACTGGGGGCACTGTAGAGGCATTATAACAGTAGGGGGCATTATAAATACTGGGGGCACTTCAGGGTGAGCATTATAACAATAGGGGGTGATATGAATACTGGGGGCACTGTAGGGGCATTATAACAGTAGGGGGGCAATATAAATACTGGGGGCTCTTCAGGGTGAGCATTATAACAGTAGGGGGCATTATAAATACTGGGGGCACTGTAAAGGCATTATAACAGGATGGGGCATTATAAATACTGTGGGCACAGTAGGGGCATTATACATACTGGGGGCACTGTAGGGGCATTATAACAGGATGGGGCAATTTAAATACTGGGGGCACTTCAGAGCGAGCATTATAACAGTAGGGGGCATTATAAATACTGGGGGCACTTCAGGGTGAGCATTATAACAGTAGGGGTGATATAAATACTAGGGTAACTTCAGGGTGAGCATTATAACAGTGATATAAATACTAAGGGCACTTCATGGTGAGCATTATAACAGTAGGGGGCGATATAAATACTGGGGGTACTGTAGGGGCATTGTAACAGTAGGGGCAATATAAATACTGGGGGCACTTCAGGGCGAGCATTATAACAGTAGGGGGCATTATAAATACTGGGGGCACTTCAGGGCGAGCATTATAACAGTAGGGGGCATTATAAATACTGGGGGCACTGTAGGGGCATTATAACAGTAGGGGGCGATATAAATACTGGGGGCACTTCAGGATGAGCATTATAACAATAGGGGGCATTAAAAATACTTGGGGAACTGTAGGGGCATTATAATAGTAGGGAGCGATATAAATACTGGGGGCACTTCAGGATGAGCATAATAACAGTAGGGGGCATTATAAATACTGGGGGCACTGTAGGGGCCTTATAACAGTAGAGGGCTATTTAAATACTGGGAGCACTTCAGAGTGAGCATTATAACAGTAGGGGGCAATATAAATACTGGGGGCACTTCAGGATGAGCATAATAACAGTAGGGGGCATTATAAATACTGGGGGCACTGTAGGGGCATTGTAACATTAGGGGGCAATATAAATACAGGAGGCACGTCAGGGCGAGCATTATAACAGTAGGGGGCATTATAAATACTGGGGGCACTGTAAAGGCATTATAACAGTAGGGGCGATATAAATACTGGGGGCACTTCAGGGTGAGCATTATAACAGTGGGGGCATTATAAATACTTGGGGAACTGTAGGGGCATTATAACAGTAGGGGGCAATATAAATACTGGGGGCACTGTAGGGGCATTATAACAGTAGGGGGCATTATAAATACTGGGGGCACTTCAGGGTGAGCATTATAAAAGTAGGGGTGATATAAATACAAGGGTAACTTCAGGGTGAGCATTATAACAGTGATATAAATACTAAGGGCACTTCATGGTGAGCATTATAACAGTAGGGGGCAATATAAATACTGGGGGTACTGTAGGGGCATTGTAACAGTAGGGGCAATATAAATACTGGGGGCACTTCAGGGCGAGCATTATAACAGTAGGGGGCATTATAAATACTGGGGGCACTTCAGGGCAAGCATTATAACAGTAGGGGGCATTATAAATACTGGGGGCACTGTAAAGGCATTATAACAGTAGGGGCAATATAAATAATGGGGGCACTTCAGGATGAGCATTATAACAATAGGGGGCATTAAAAATACTTGGGGAACTGTAGGGGCATTATAATAGTAGGGGGCAATATAAATACTGGGGGCACTTCAGGATGAGCATAATAACAGTAGGGGGCATTATCAATACTGGGGGCACTGTAGGGGCCTTATAACAGTAGAGGGCTATTTAAATACTAGGAGCACTTCAGGGTGAGCATTTTAACAATAGGGGGCATTATAAATACTGGCAGCACTGTAGGGGCATTATAACAGTAGGGGGCATTATAAATACTGGGGGCACTTCAGGATGAGCATAATAACAGTAGGGGGCATTATAAATACTGGGGGCACAGTAGGGGCATTATAACAGTAGGGGCGATATAAATACTGGGGGCACTTCAGGGTGAGCATTATAACAGTAGGGGGCATTATAAATACTGGGGGCACTGTAGGGGCATTGTAACATTAGTGGGCAATATAAATACTGGGGGCACTTCAGGATGAGCATTATAACAGTAGGGGGCAATATAAATACTGGGGGCACTGTAAAGGCATTATAACAGTAGGGGCGATATAAATACTGAGGGCACTTCAGGATGAGCATAATAACAGTACGGGGCATTATAAATACTGGGGGCACTGTAGGGGCATCATAACAGTAGGGGGCAATATAAATACTGGGGGCACTTCAGTAGGGGCATTATAACAGTAGGGGGCATTATAAATACTGGGGGCACTGTAGGGGCATCATAACAGTAGGGGGCAATATAAATACTGGGGGCACTGTAGGGGCATTATAACAGAAGGGGCATTATAAATACTGGGGTCACTTCAGGGTGAGCATTTTAACAATAGAGGGCATTATAAATACTGGGGGCACTGTAGGGGCATTATAACAGGATGGGGCATTATAAATACTGGGGGCACTGTAGGGGCATTATAAGAGTAGGGGGCAATATAAATACTGGGGGCTCCTCAGGGTGAGCATTATAACAGTAGGGGGCATTATAAATACTGGGGGCACTGTAAAGGCATTAAAACAGGATGGGGCATTATAAATACTGGGGGCACTGTAGGGGCATTATAACAGTAGGGGGCATTATGCATACTGGGGGCACTGTAGGGGCATTATAACAGTAGGGGGCAATATAAATACTGGGGGCACTTCAGGGCGAGCATTATAACAGTAGGGGTGATATAAATACTAGGGGAACTTCAGGGTGAGCATTATAACAGTAAGGGGTGATATAAATACTAAGGGCACTTCAGGGTGAGCATTATAACAGTAGGGGGCGATATAAATACTGGGGCCCTGTAGGGGCATTGTAACAGTAGGGGGCAATATAAATACTGGGGGCACTTCAGGGCGAGCATTTTAACAGTAGGGGGCATTATAAATACTGGGGGCACTGTAGGGCGAGCATTACAACAGTAGGGGGCATTATAAATACTGGGGGCACTGTAAAGGCATTATAACAGTAGGGGCAATATAAAATTCTGGGGGCACCTCAGGGTGAGCATTATAACAGTAGGGGGCATTATAAATACTTGGGGAACTGTAGGGGCATTATAACAGTAGGGGGCGATATAAAGACTGGGGGCACTTCAGGATGAGCATAATAACAGTAGGGGGCATTATAAATACTGGGGGCACTTCAGGGTTAGCATTATAACAGTAGGGGGCATTATAAATACTGGGGGCACTTCAGGGTGATCATTTTAACAATAGTGGGCATTATAAATACTGGGGGCACTGTAGGGGCATTATAACAGTAGGGGGCAATATAAATACTGGGGCACTGTAGGGGCATTATAACAGTAGTGGGCATTATAAATACTGGGGGCACTTCAGGGTGAGCATTATGACAGTAGGGGGCGATATAAATACTGGGGGCACTACAGGGTGATCATTATAACAGATGGGGGCGATATAAATACTGGGAGCACTGTGGGGCATTTTAAATCCAGGGGACATTAGACATCTTATTACTATTGGGGGGTCTATAGGAAGGACTTATAGATTCTCCTTATTTCTACTGAGAGCGCTATGGGGGCTTATTACTACTGAGGGGTCTGTAAACGCTTTATTACCACTAGGGGAACAATAAGGGTCCTTATTTCTACTGGGTCTCTGTGGGGGCATTATTAATACTGGAGGGCTCTTCACTCTTGGGGAGCACTGTAGGGGCAGTATTACTAATGAGGGCTCTAGAAGGGAATTACAATTAATGGGACTATGAAGAGTACTGTTACTATGGGGGGGGGGGGGCACTCATTTTTCTTAAGGATATTATTTGGAGGTACAGGAAAGTGAGTAACGTAAGATGTCTGAGTGTCACACTCTGTAGAGACGAGGCGGCTGAGAGAAGTTGTATGGACCGGATGGAGAAGATGATGAGAAGATCTACATCGGAGGAGACGTCACCTGGGAGGTCCTGGAGTACAGCAAAATGTCTTCAGTGCAAGTGTTTGCCGGGGGTGTTTGGTCGATTAGAGAATTGGGTCATATGCATTGGGGCCCCGGATCTTTTGAGACCCTAGCAAAGCTCCTGGCTGCAGCAGAAAGGACACATACCTGAGCTGTGACAGAGAGAGAGCTGCTGCAGAAAGGACACATCACTGAGCTGTGATAGGGAGAGAGCTGCAGCAAAAAAGACGCACACCTAAGCTATGACAGAGAGCTGCAGCACAAAGGACACATCACTGAGCTGTGAAAGGGAGAGAGCTGCAGCAGAAAGGACACATCACTGAGCTGTAAAAGAGACAGAGCTGCTGCAAAGGACACATCACTGAGCTGTGATAAGAAGAGAGCTGCTGCAGAAATAATACACCCCTGGTGGAGAGCTGAAACTGAAAGGACACACCCATTACGCTGTGATGAGAAGAGAGCTACAGCATAAAGGACATGCCCCTGAGCCATCATGCAAAGAGAGCTGCTTCAGAAAGGACACAACCCTGGAAAAAAGACAGACTTGCAATCTGAGCTTTTGCAGGGAGAGAGTTACAGTAGAAAAGACAATTCGCTGAGATGTGATGGGGACAGAGCTGCCGCAAAAAGAGACACAGAGAGCTGCTGCAGAAGGGGCACATCCCCTGAGCGGACATACAAATGTATGCTATGAGGACCAGCATTTTCTAGGTTTGCCCCGGCAATATCCTTTTTGTGTCTGCTCTGGTCATCAGTATCAGATGAGAGGGGTGTGACTCCCAGTCCTCTCACCCATCAGCTGGCATGAATAGAAGCAGAAGGCTCCGCACAGTGCACTGTTCCTGGCACCGGTGCACTGAAGCTCAGCTCCTCTGCTGCAGCCCTCGGTGTATGAGACTGTCTCTCCTCAGCTCCATACACAGTATAGCTTCCAGAGCCGCAGCTCCCTGAGGAGAGATCAGCAATGTCTGTAGCCCTTTATAGTCACTCCGATATTTGGGAGAAAGAAATTGACCTTCAAACCTCAATGACCTGAACTGATAAGACATAAGGACAAGTAGACAATAAGGGCGAGACGGTGACCAAGACATGGACCTATGGTTTTATTTATGAAATGTGGATCCAGATTTACATGAGCCCCGTAAATGGGGTGTCCTGTGCTACACAACATTCAAACTGGACATCATTGAGAGCGGTGTCATCTCCTCTGCCTTGTGGTTCCTCCACTTTGGTTCTGATACCACAGATCCCACCAGAGCAAGGACGACTCCAGCCTTCATAAGTTCCCCAGTGGCCATTATATCCAGACATAAGTGTGCCATCTGAACATAACATCTCCATGCTGTTGGCCGCTGTGTCATCTCCATCTCCCTGAGGGGATTCAACCTGCAGCCTAAAAGATGCTAAATGTTTTTGTTTTTGACATTGTGAAATGAAAGTCCATTGCCCCCATCTGTGGAGAAAGAACATGGTTTGTATGGTTATTTATCTCGTACGTGTCACTTCAGTATCATAATCATGATACCTACAACAACCTGTATGATACCTACAAGAACATGTATGATACCTACAAGAACATGTATGATACCTACAAGAACATGTATGATACCTACAAGAACATGTATGATACCTACAAGAACATGTATGATACCTACAAGAACATGTATGATGCCTACAAGAACATGTATGATACCTACAAGAACATGTATGATACCTACAAGAACATGTATGGTACCTACAAGAACATGTATGACAGGGCTTGACAAATTTCCTTGGAATCTAGGAGCCAGCTAAAAAAGTTAGGAGCCAGGTGGAGCCGCGTTATAAAGCCCCCAATAGATGCCCCCATAGTGCTCACCCCCCCCCCACACTTCTCCATAGAGCCCCCCAATAATGCATGCCAGTACATAGGGCCCCCAGTAGATGCCCCCATAGTGTTCCTTCCCCTGTTCTCCATAGTGCCCCCCATAATGCTTCCCCTCTTCAATAGGTTATATGACACGTCAGACGCTGCCAGCGTCCAAGTGATCGCCACTTGTGGCCGCCATGACATGTGGAAACCCTTACAAGGATTACTGGGTCGGGAGGGGAAGGCAGAGGGGTCCGGAGGCGAGGGCAGAGGGGTTCGGAGGAGAGGGCAGAGGGGTCCGGAGGAGAGGGCAGAGGGGTCCGGAGGGTACAAACACAGCGGGCACCATGACATTTTACTGAGCACTACAACCCCAGCTGGCGCTCAGCCTCTGCAGTCCCCGCATCACTACAACGCCCAGCTCTTTCCCCCTTGTCATTCTCTCTCTTCCCCCTCGTCATTATCTTTCCCCCTCTTGTCATTATCTTTCCCCCTCTTGTCATTATCTCCCCCTGTCATTATCTTCCCCCTGTCATTATCTCCACCCCCTGTCATTATCTCCACCCCTCTTGTCATTATCTTTACCCCCTGTCATTATCTTCCCCCCTTGTCATTATCCCCCCTTGTCATTATCCCCCTTGTCATTATTGTTTCCCCTCTTGTCATTATCCTTCCCCTCTTGTCATTATCCTTCCCCCTCTTGTCATTATCCTTCCCCTCTTGTCATTATCCTTCCCCTCTTGTCATTATCTCCCCCCATTATCTTTCCCCCTCTTGTCATTATCTTCCCCCGTCATTATTAGGTGCCCCACGCCTGCGTTTTTTCTGGATACAGCAATGCCAGCCTCTGTTAAAACAACCCCAGGACTTGCAGTGCATGATTCTTTTAGGAAGCTTGTGATCATATTGTAATGCTTTTGCTACTCAGCCTTCAGCAACAAGTCTATAGAAAGAACAGTGGGAAAAGCAGCATCTTATACTCCACCAAAAGCTGTGCCTTTCTTGGATGCAATGATAACTTATAAAGAAAACGCCACCTGTGGCTTCATCAACTCCTGGGTCTACTCTGCATATATAGTAGCACCCCATGTTCCCCAGAGTTCTGAAGTCCAGCTTCATGCAGTGCTTTCTTCCTCTATGCAAAGTTTAGCTCAAGCAGCCGTTGTGAGGCTCAGGTTCATACTGGTACCCTGACAGATAAGAGAGCACTTCAGCTAAAAAAATCTGGCACTAATGCGGCTAAGAAGTCAGCTAGTAGAAGGGGAAATTTTTGGAGGGCACAATTTAAAACAAGCTCCTCGAAACCTGTAACCCCCAAGCATCTCACCTTGTCCTGCAGTGCAGAGTCTGAGGAGGAGACGCGATGAGGAGCCCGAGCGGTACGCCGATTCGCTGAGGACAGCGCTCCTCTTCACTGGAGTCTGGGGCGGGAAGCGTGAGGGGCGGGCCTAGTAGACGCATGACCGCGGCTCCTGCATGACCGCGTCTTCTCTAAACTTAAAGCGATACTGCGCTCCCCGCTTCTGGTTGTGCTGTACGGGGCTATTTCCAAGCAGAGACAAATACCCAGGCGCCAGGGCACAATTTCTGGTCGCCGTGGCGACCTGGCGCCTGGGATTTGTCGAGCCCTGATGTATGATACCTACAAGAACATGTATGATAGCTACAAGAACCTGCAAGTATCACAGAAAGAGAGAGAAGAACACAGGGCGTCATACTCCAATTCTTAGGCCAGTTGGAGCACTTTAGATTCGGGTTAAACTCATTCATACCCACTAGTGTTGAGCGAACATGAATCCGAATTTCCTTGCATTTCATGGTAATGAATCAATTTTTCTAAAATGGTGGCTAAAAAACAATAAAATTATTCTCACCTGATCCGCTTGCCCGCGAAGAGGCCGTCTGCTCCCATCTGGATTGAAGAAAACCCGCCAAGGGACCTGTGGTGAGCCTGAAGACGTTATCACATGATCATGCTGGCCGTGCGCAGTGACATCATCACGCTCGCTGCAGGTCCTTTGGAGGGTATTCTTCAATCAAGACGGCGCGGACGACCTATCTGTGATCGAGCAGATGAGGGCCTACAGAGGAAATGATCCTGAGGGCCCACCAGAGGAAAAGATTCTGAGGGCCCACCGGAGGAAAAGATTCTGAGGGCCCACCAGAGGAAATGATTCTGAGGGCCCACCAGAGGAAATGATTCTGAGGGCCCACCAGAGGAAATGATTCTGAGGGCCCACCGGAGGAATAGATTCTGAGCGCCCACCGGAGGAAAATATTCTGAGGGCCCACCGGAGGAAAATATTCTGAGGGCCCACCGGAGGAAAAGATTCTGAGGGCCCACCGGAGGAATAGATTCTGAGCGCCCACCGGAGGAAAAGATTCTGAGGGCCCACCGGAGGAAAAGATTCTGAGGGCCCACCGAAGGAAAAGATTTTGAGGGCCCACTGGAGGAATAGATTCTGAGGGCCCACCGGAGGAAATTATGTAAAAGATGTAAAACAATATTAATAAATAGTGATGAGCGGCAGGTGTCATATTCGATTTCGACAAAATTCACGAATATTCGAAAGAATATTTGTTTCAAATTCGTCGAAATCGAATATTCGTCATTATTCTAGTTATCGCGATTAATATGCGATTTAAATCGCGTATTGCGATTTTAACTTAGGCTACTTCCCTATTGGTTTCATATCTAGAATTATAGTGAAGATGACGAATATGACGAATGTATTCGTCATATTCCTCAAAACGAAGATAAGGAAGTATTCTCCATCTTCGTTTTAGCAACCTATTTGTCAACTTCGCTAATTCTAGCAATCAAATAGGAGGGTTGACTATAGAGACAGCGGTGTTTAATTCGCTATGCGATTATATTATTATTATTTTTTTAATAAATAGAATAATTATAATAATTATCAAGTAATATAATTATTCTATTAAAAAAAGCAAAGTAATATAATCGCATAGCGAATTAAACACAGCTTCTCTATAGTCAACCTTCCTATATGATTGCTAGAATTAGCGAAGTTGACAAATAGGTTGCTAAAACGAAGATGGAGAATACTTCGTTATCTTCGTTTTGAGGAATATGATGAATACATTCGTCATATTCGCTAATTCTACCAAGCCAAGAAGGTCTCCATACTAAAATGTACTGTCGGATTTGAGAATTACGTTGAAATCGCAATGCGATTAATATAGCTTGAATTAATCGCATTGCGATTTCTACTTAGACCTGGTTTACTATGGTTGGCTTGGTAGAATTAGCGAATATGACGAATGTATTCGTCATATTCCTCAAAACGAAGATAACGAAGTATTCTCCATCTTCGTTTTAGCAACCATAGTAAACCATGTCTGTTGAAATCGCAATGCGATTACTTCAAGTTATATTAATCGCATTGCGATTTCAACTTCGAGCTGGGTTTATAATGGGTCAGCTTGCTATAATTAACAAAGTTAACGAATATGGAACATATAATTGAAATCGCAATGCGATTAATGTAACTTGGAGTAATCGCATTGCGATTTCTACTTAGCACTGCTGCTATATTCCATATTCGTTAATTCTAGCCTATGTAAGATAGCAGTGCTAAGTTGTAATCGCAATGTGATTAATATAGCCTGAATTAATCGCATTGCGATTTCAACGTAATTCTCAAATCCGACAGTACATTTTAGTATATGGAGAAGTTCCCATGGTGATGGGGACGCTCCATGAGCGCGGAAGTCGGCAGAAGCGGCAACGGGCACTGACTGGAGCAGCCAGGAAGCCTGGAATCCTCAGGACAGGTAAGAACTACTTTTGGGAAGTGGGAAAGAAAAAAATATAACCAAAAAAAACGAATATTCGAAATAGCGAATTTATAGCGCTATATTCAAAATATTCGCGAATTAGCGAAGTGCCGATATTCGCGATAAAAATTCGCTATTCGAGTATTCGCGCTCAACACTATTAATAAAATCATACTTGGGGTCCACTTGGGGTCCATTCACACGTCCGTAGAATAGGTCCGCACCCGTTCAGCAATTATCCGGAACTGGTGCGGACGCATTTATTCTCTATGGGGCAGGAATAGATCCGGACAGCACACAGTGTGCAGTCTGCATCCACTTTTTGGAGCGCGGCCCCGAACTTCTGATCCGCGGCTCTGGAAAAAAAGTAGAACATGTCCTATTCCTGTCCGCAATTGCGAACAGTAATAGGCAGTTCTGTGGGGGTGCCGGCCGGGTGTATTGTGGATCCGCAATACACTACGGATGTGTGAATGGACACTTACTCTCACCTTCATTGTAGATCCACTGCGAAATCTCACGTGGCCCAGGATGACATCATCATGTCGGCCGGCATGGTGACATCATACTTCACTGCACGTGGGATTTCATGCAAGATCTTCAATCAGGATTGCGGCGGCCGGCTACTCGCGATCAAAAGGATGAGGACAAGTATGATTTTGTTTAATTTTTTAACGCCATTCAGGTAAAATCCATTCGTTACCACAAAGCACAAGCAAATTCGCCTTCGCGGCAAATCGAATTTTCCCAGAAATCCGGATCAAGTCCAGTTTGTGGACTACGATTCGCTCAACACTAACCATCATACTCAGGCCTCATGCACACGACCGTTGTGGGTTTCTCGGTCCGCAAAACACATATGGCGTCCGTGTGGAACGGCACGGACAGCCATTAATATAACTGTCTATTCTTGTCCGCAAAACGGACAAAATAGGACAGGTTATAATTTTTTTGCGGGGCTACGGAACGGAGCAACGGATGCGGACAGCACACGGAGTGCTTTCCGCATCTTTTGCAGCCCCATTGAAATGAATAGGTCCGCCCCCCGAGCCGCAAAATATGCGATTCGGAACCAAACAACGTTCGTGTCCATGAGGCCTTATGGTGGAAGAGGTGGAACTGATAAAATATCGCCACTCGCTCTGATTGAGGAGGTTGGTGAAATAAAGCCCGGTACTTTTCCTGATCGTTCCCTCTCCCATGACGCCCCCTCCCCCGTCACTGAGCCCCATGTTGCTAATGCTAATTTGAAGCCTTTTAGGGATTAATCAGGTTGAAAAAAAACATACCCTCATCCATTTGCTCGCGGAGAAGCTGTTGCGGCCATCTTGATTGAACACACAGAGCGAAATCTCGCACGGTGACGTGGTGACGTCATCACGCTGGCTGGACCTGGTGACATCATCACTGACGTTGTCACCCCATCCGGCCACTGCACTAGTGTGGTAATGTCACACGTCACCCCACGCAAGATGGCGGCAACAGTCTCTCCGCGAGCAAACGGATAAGGTGGATTTGTTTTTGCTTTTTTACCACCATTTCAAGAAAATTAGATTTATTACCATAATGCACAAGAAAATTTGGCTTTTACGTCCAAACTAAATTTTCCTGAATTTCAGATAGAAGTCAGTTTGTTTGGCTTCCATTTGCTCAGCGCTAGTTACGACCACCTTGTAATCCAGCAGCGGTGGTCGTGCTTGCATATTATAGGCACTTTTCCCAATAGTGTCCAAGCACGACCACTGCTGCTGGATAACAGGGCGGTCACCACCATGAAAAACTAAAAGGGTCTAATGTGATTTAAAAATGAATCCAGCAAAGGAGGCAACATGGATATAACAATATATTAGTAAGTGCCTTGTAGTAACTTTCTCCATATGATAAATTCATTTTCATGGTCACAGGACATTAAGGGTCTCCAAAGACCTAGAGGGCGCTATAAACGATTGAGGAAGGAGGGAAAATCTTCTCTATCACAGCCTATGAGCTCGAAGCTACATGAGATAGGGATCATATCTAAGGCCGACCATACATTTTAGATGGCATCTGGCCGACAGTTGTTTCTCCTGACCTTCCCACACATCCAAGCATGCATGTCTTCTCAGCGAGGGGAGAGAATTTAGCCCCCAGCAGACACCTACGATGGTGGCTTATATCAGGTGAGAAGAAGAGGACCAGGTTTTTGCAGCCTCACATGCCTGGCCCTTCTTTCCCCCGACATCTGCTGCTGGTGGACAGTCAGGACACTGCTACATTCAGTAGATGGTCGGCCTGTCCCAGTGAGATTGGAAGGACGTGTGGCCGCACCCATGCATGGGAGCTTCCCAATCTGTCCTCCTCGGTCACTATGCCTGTGCCCCGGCTCAGCTCCTTCAGAAGTGAGCTGGACATGAGCGAGGAGCGGGTGACAAGGATGTGCTTAATAAGACAGTTGTATGGACTTACGGGGATTCTCTAGATGTAATCATTCCTGCAGGAGACCCGTTTGGGTAGGCACAGAGCAGTCCGATTCCATTCAGGGCGGTGTCATCTCCACGTCCTTGTGGTGGTTCCACCTGAATACAGACACATATGAAAACACAGCTTTATATGACAACCAGGAATACAGGGAGAACTGGCCAACAGATCCTCCACCAACCACTGCTGCTGCCATCCCACCATGAACACTTCTTCCTCCCGTCCATATCATGGGTAGATGAAATATTTCCTCCTGACACCCATTATCACCATCTGCTACATGACAACTATAGACATCGATCTATCCCATGTCTTTCGGTGGAAAACATCGCACCAATATCTAGGAATACCCATTGTGGACCCCAGTATCTTCAGAGATTTCTTACTGTACCTTTAGTCTGAATCCTACGGCTCGAGAGTTAGGAGGACATCGCTGTCCATCTGCCCAGTGGCCCCATCTGCCACCATTAGTAACTGAAATCCACTCTCCATAGCTCAATGCCGCCTGTATTAGTAATAGCACTGCAACCGGGGCCACATCTTCTGGACTGAGCGTCAGGTCACCTTCACAAGAGCAGCTCAAAGTGGTGGAGTCCTCATGTCCAGGTGAGAACTTATAGCCAGGCTGCACTGGGGCACCAGGACTGTTTTTTCTTTAGGACTGCCTCTTCACGATGGTGGTTGGTATAGAACCCATTGTCTAAGCTAAATATTTAATTAGGGGAAGGAACGGGGAGGGGGCGGTGGTGGTGGTGGGGGTTTGTTGTTCTAGAAAATTACCATAGAAAGGAGGTAGAAGAGGGAAGGAAATGTATTCAGACGAGTAGATAGGCGTTACAGTTCGAACACTGACCATTCATGGTGGATAATAGTGTTGATTTGATTTGGCTGCTCGCAAATTTTTTTACTAAAAAGTTCACTTTGAAAAAATAACTTTGTTATGAAGCGCATTTCTTTGTAAATAGCGGGTACAATGGAGAAGGACAAGGTGGTGGATCCAAGGCTGCCGCACATAAGTTCCTATGGAGCCCCTGCCTGTGGCAATGCTAATGCATTGGGGTCTATGAGAGAAGCAATCTGATAAGTGCGTGTTCAAGTCTATGGGAACTATAAGAAAGTTACAAATAAATACATGGTTTTAAAAATGTAAAACATATAAACATTCAAATCACCTCCCTTTCCCCCAAATCAAAATACATTAACAATTGAAAAAAAAAGGAAAAAAGTCAAAATGATTGATGAATGACATTTTTTAGTCACTTCACCTTCTGCAAAATATTGTCTAAAAAGTGATAAAAAATGTCATACACATCCCAAAATGTTATCATTGTAATTTACAGATCTCACTGCAAAAATGAGCCGTCACACAGCTCTGCGCACATAACTATAAAAAAGTTATTGCGTCGGGTTTTTATTCTTTATTCAGTATTAAACACTAGAAAACCTACAGAATACAAGTGTGGTGTCACCGTAATCGTACTGAACCGGGGAATGAAGGTAACTGGTCCGTTTTACAGCACAGCAAACGGCATAAAAACAAAACTCAGAAAACTGTGGCGGAATTGCATTTTTTTTTCTAATTTCACCCCAGAAGAAATTTTTTCCCAGCTCCCCATTACATCGGAGTCAATATTAAATGGGGCCATTAGAAAGTACAACTTGTCCTGTAAATAATAAGTCCTCATACGGCGATGTGAATGGAAAAATATAAAAGTTAAGTTATGTTTTAATATATGCAAATGAACCTCTAGGAGCAATGGGGGCGTTACCATTACACCTAGGGTCTATGCTGCACCCTCTGCACTTTCAGTGACTTTAGAAGTAGTCAGGGTCAGGTGTGATCATGTTTTCACTTCCAGGCCCTGTCAAAGTGCAGAGGGGGCAGCATTTGCAGAGAGAGCAGAGCCTCTAGGAGTATTGGTAGCGCCCCCCCCCGAAAATTTGCATGTATTAAAACATCATTTTTCTCAGCAATGTGGACACATATGAACATGGGACCAACACAGATGTCTTCAGCCGCCGAGCGCACATGTAACAGGTCAGCCAGTGTCATAGGTACAGAACTGCTGACAGATGCCCAAAAGGGCACAATCCATGGATGGGTGTGACGCTGTTGATATCACATCATATGAGGCTCGAGGTCTGCTGAGAAAACCTCTGTCGGCGCCATGTACACTACTGCCCCATTTATAGAAGTCCCTCAGGGAACCCTCCTTCTGGGGATGATGGGGATCCCAGTGCAATATCTTATTTATTAGCTGACTAGAGCTGGATGGAGATGGCCCGACTGAGCAGGCAATTATTGGGAATGGACCGTTCCTTCCTGATAACTGGCTACTCGTCAGTGGAGGTGAAGAGCAGTAATTAGATGCTGCGATCTCCTCCACAGTATGAGCACGAGCGGTCTCTACTGTGATCGCTCCTCCTCATACATCAGATCGCTGTTTAGATCGGACGATCTGCTGCCCAGAGACGATCATTTACTTGTCCGCACTTTTCGCTTGTTTATCGGGTGATCGGCTGCACCTTCAGATGGTCGGATTATTAGAAACGAGGGTTATTAGGAAAATCAGAAATCCGTGTTTTGTATGATGAAAGCCTTGTATTAGGTTGTGTTTTATATGATAGGTGTCATTGTGTGATGTAATCAGGGAGAATCAGATAGGGCGTATGTGTGACTGGAGCCCTTCATCAGGATGCACACGGCTCATTGTTTTCCTCTGATCCTCATCAGACACATGGTTTACATATCAGGAATCTCCAACAGATGCTGAACAGGGGTGAAGAGCAGGGATTTACCCTGGAGATGTGCCGATAAGGACAATCTGCCGTGGTAAATACACCAAGTAGAGATGAGCGAATTTCTCAAAAATTCGATTCGACCGGTTCGCCGAATTTTTTGAAAATATTTGATTCGATCCAAATTTATTTACGGCACATCGTGTTAAAAAAACAGCTATTTCCTGGCTGCAGAGAACCTTTATAGTGGTGTAGAACACTGTGCCTTGCAGTAACATGTATAGGGAGTCTGCTGGGGTAGTGAAATAATACTGTGAGTCAGTATGATATGCAGATGACAGGTGTCGCTCTTAGAATCACTGCATACTTCACTTATTTGGGCAGTCACAGGGCCAAAACTGATCAAATATCTCAAGTGTGAACTCAGCCTTACAGGTCGATGTTAGCC
>JAKVIS010001089.1:0-41957 GCA_033119425.1 Bufotes viridis
TCCTCCTTGCTTGGGGTCTTGCTTCCAGCCCAGAGAACTCCACACAGCACAGCATGGATCAGCACTCCCAAACTCAAGTGATTCCACAGCCTAACAGCAGCTCCAGGACAATCACACTCAGCTGCTGAGGAGTCTGCCTTTTAAAGGCCCGGATAAAGTCCGGCCTGGACCGTGGGGAATAGGCACCCACCCAACTCTTTGCCTACTCCCAGTAAGAGCCGGCCCGGATTGGCTTTGCAGCCAAACTAAAAAACAAGGTGTCAAACAGCACTAGCTGCTGCTGACACACGAAAACCCGGCTCTTACCTCACCGAGGCCAGGAACCTCGACCACGGTACCTTGCACCCTCTTACAATATACAGTATACACACACACACACACACACAAAGACTGAACCATATACAAAAAGAAGTATGACATAATTGGCAAGGTATTAGTTTTATAGTGTATATTAGGCCTGCACAATATATCACGAAAGCAATCGTTATCGCAATTAATCGCCATATCGCAATCTGCTGACCCAAAAATGCTGCAATTATATTACCGTATTTTTCGCTTTATAGGACACACTTTTTTCCTCCCAAAAGTGTGTGTGTGTGGGGGGGGTGGTAGTGCGTCTTATAAAGCGATGGTTGACTTTCTACGCGACACTGACACTGTATCTCCGGCCGCTATGCTGCACAGCGCGGCCAGCGATACATCAGTTACAGTGCGGGGAGGGAGGAGGGGCCGGTGGAAAGTCGTTTATTGAACACTTGTTCTTATATCTATTTTTTTTATCAGTTCTGTGCAGCGCTATTAAGAAAATGGCAAGTTTTGTATCTTGTACTTTTGCAGTAATGCAAATATGTATTTCATTTTAAAAAACATTGCGCATTTCAGTTCTTGAGTTCAGCATAACTACATTTCACATTATCAGTCATCTGTGTGTGCTTTTACCTTGAAAATCCAAGCAAATAGACCTCTAGCACAATTCCCTTAAAATATCGCATCGCATATCGTTATCGCAATTTTTAGGGCCCTAATCGCAATCGCACAAAATTCCCGTATCGTGCAGCCCTAGTGTATATACTTCTTTCTGGAATAAAAGAAAAATATAGAAATATATACTAAGATAAACAGAATTATAGTCATGTATGATCACTTCTTTTCTCAGTAATAAAAATTTCAGAAAATCACGCCATCTATTTGACCTCACATTTTCTATGTTACTTTGATGGAGTTTAATTTTTCATCATGTTTTTCCACAAAATGCTTGGAAACAGCAGAAATGATGCAGTGTTTATTTTAATTTGTTATATCATTCACATGTTCAAAGAACCCCTTTTTTAATTTTCTTTTAGTGCTTCCTATGTAATGTAACTGGCACGTAGTGAAGGTGATCATATAAACTACCCTTTCTGTGTTACAGTTAATATATTCATTTTTGGGTAAGTCTGCCCTAATCCACCAAGCCGCGTAACTGAGTTGAGTCGCCACATAATATAAGTACATGTCTGGAAGTGCCAGCCCCCCTCTCTCATATGGGGCTCGCAGAGTATCCCTAGCTATTGGGATATCTATATTACCAGGACCGTTCAACAATTGAATGACGTTCTTGGATGTATCCACATTGAAATTGTTATGCATACACCCCCAGCTGAAACAAGCTAGTGATATACTGCTGCCAATAAGGTAAGCTGAACACAGTGTGTTACTATAAAGCTCTTTTTTTGTATCAACTGATTACTGCAATGTTTGTAATCATAAGGCTATTTGAACATGTTGGGGGAGATTTATCAAAACTAGTGTAAAGGAAAAGTGGCTTAGTTGCCAATAGCAACCAATCAGATTCCACATTTCATTTTTCAGAGCTCCTTTGGAAAATGAAAGGTGGACTTTAATTGGGCAACCAAGCCAGTTTTCCTTTACACCAGTTTGATAAATCTCCCCCAATGTGTACTTTTATGGCAGCAGTACCCATAGCTGGAGTATTTAATGTAGAAAAAAAATTACAAGTGTAAGGTGAAGCTGCACCAGATAACCTAAGATATATGGCGTTAGAGCAGTTGTGCTATGAGACGCCACTAAATACTGGGCAAAGTAGCTGCTGCTTGCTTGCCCCTTTTACTAGAGGATAGACTGTTTCGTCTTTACTAATCCACTAACATAGTGTACAGCATTAGTACGGGACCTATACTTCAACTATAGGATGAGCCTATTATAGAACAAGCGCTGCTACCTTGTCACTAATCTCACTGTTTGACACCCCCCTGATCCACGCGTTTCGCCAGTTAAGGGCTCATCAGGAGCGGGGAAACCACAAGGTGAGAGACAGACAAACAAACATAAATGGCCATCCACCTTGAGTGGTGAGGCAGCGGCATTGGCGCTTGTGTGGCCGTGCTAAATGGAGGCGACCCCCTCCCCTTGTGCCGATCCAACCCGCAACCCAACCAATCAAGATGGTAGGGGTGCGGAAACCACACTGTCAAACCCTGTATCCTACGTAGATTTTTTCCAGCAGGTCAAAACACTCAGATGTGAGTGCAGGGATCTATTGGTGGTATTGAAATGCAGGAAATGGCATCAGCACCTTGACCCTGGGAACACACAAACGCGCTGAAAAAAAAAAACGCGCTGAAAAACGCTCAACATGTGAAAAGCCATGCATCCCTATGGGCATGGTTCACATTTGGGCGTTTTACAGTGCGTTTGAACGCGCTGTAAAACACCCAACGCCCAAACAAGTACATGAGCTTCTTTTGGGCATTTTAACGCGCCTATGGACAATGTTGCCATAGGGGAGAATCACTGAATCGCGCGTATGACGCGCGTTTCTTAGTTACAAAAACGCGCATCCAAAAACGCGCGTAAAACGCGCGATTCAGAAACGCCTAGGTGTGTCCCCAGCCTGAAGGAATAAATCCGCTAGCTGAGTGGCATTAGCTGTACATAATAGCAGAGAGGAATATAGGGAACAATTCAAGCTACGTATCACTACATTCAGTATTTTGTGAAGGAAAACCGCGCATGCTAATTGAAGACTGTGAGAGGTTCATAGAGAATCATATTAATGTCCTGAACACAACGTCCTGCACACAACTAGATCAGGATTAATGATGTACCCAGAATATTGATGGGTGATTCAAAGCAAATGCCAGTGTGTGCTCATAAAAAGCATTCAGGCCTTCAGGGCGTACAGTACATAACCTGAACGTCCATTGGGCCTATTTATGGAGCAATTTTTTTTATCAAGGTTTCCCCTCTTGGTGACCTTTTGATGATACCCTGAAATGTAATCACATCCACGTTGTTCTGGTGAGATGTGGCCACATGTCATACGATTGAAGTATCCGATCACTTCCGGATGTCGTTGAGATCTTCACCGATACAACATCTAAATTATCGGATAGTCTTGCCAACGTATTGTTTGCCACATATACAAGTGGCTAGATGTATCACCCCAACAGTCTTGCAATTAATAAAAGATCTGATCTGAAACCTGTCTTGTGCTCATAACAGTGTTATGTACCAAAATTGAGTCACATGCCAGACACTTCCCACAACGAAATGTGCCTGTGCACAACTGCTCTAACGCCATATATCTTAGGTTATCTGGTGCAACTTCACCTTACACTTTTTCTACATCATATACTCCAACTATGGGTACTGCTGCCATAAAAGTACACATTGCGTTCAAATAGCCTTCTGATTACAAACATCGCAGTAATCAGGTGATACAAAAAAAACGCTTTATATTGACACACTGTGTTCAGCTAAGCTTACTGGCAGTAGTATATGACTAGCTTGTTTCAGCTGGGGGTGTATGCATAACAATTCCGATGTGGATACATCCAAGAACGTCATTCAATTGTGGTAATATAGATATCCCACCGAAACCCTCAGCAATTTTTCTGTCTGATATACCCGGTTATCCGGGCCAAGTTCCCTCCATATTTTTAATAAGTTATAATCATAGTTATAAGTCACTTGGTGCTACTTTTTGTCCCAATGTTGGTGCTTTTCTGTAGACTACTTTACAACCTTCCGCCGGAATATGTTGCAACTTATTATCCTCTTAGAAAATAGGCAAATATTTATAAACCAAAGGTCGTATTTGAAAAAATAGTGGACTGTACTGTGATGTGAAAATTGGCATGAAAGTGTTCATTTGATATATATATATACACCGTATTTTTTTGTTAATAATTGACTCTGTGGCTTTTACTTGTGCCTCCACTGACTTAACATCCATTTAGGGTATGTCCTTTGTGACAATCTTTGGTGAATAATATGAGTTGCTTTCTCATTCAGAGAGTTTATTGGATTTTATCAGTTTTTAAACAAACACACTTAGTACAGAATATAGAAAAATAATAAAAAACTAAAAAAGTAAGGAGGACAACGCCAGAGATGAACAGTACAACCCATGTGAGTGTCAGAAAATTCTGCAATGATAGCAGAAGGTATAAATGGCTGCGTCAGACGAGTCCCTACATAAACAACAATCAAATGGACCAAATAATTAAAGGTATCTCAACACGAGATTGAAATATTACATCAATGTTTCAATCTCGTGTTGAGATGCCTTTAGAGGAGACTAACCAATAAGCAAATTAAGTATAAACAATGCAAAAGAACTAACAAGAAAGAACAAAAAAAAAAAAAAAAGGAGAGGGAAGGAAGGGGAGTGGAGAGTGCATCCGTGTGCATTCCGTATTTTGCGGAACGGAACAGCTGGCCTCTAATAGAACAATCCTATCCTTGTCCGTAATGCGGACAATAATAGGACATTCTATTTTCTGCGGAACGGAAATACGGAAATGGAATGCACACGGAGTACCTTCCGTTTTTTTGCGGACCCATTGAAATGAATGGTTCCGTATACAGTCCATAAAAAAACAGAACGGACACGGAATAAAAATACGTTTGTACGTATGTTTTTTTTTCCCCATTTCCGTTCTTGCGGATTCCATTTGCGGTATGTATGCGGAACCATTCATTTCAATGGCTCCAAAAAAAAAACGGAATGTACTCCGTATGCATTTCGTTTCGGTATATCTGTTCTGCTGAAAGATAGAACTTGTCCTATTATTTCCCGCAAATAACTATCCATGGCTCCATTCAAGTTAATGGGTCCGCAAAAAATATGAAATGCACACGGAACACATCCGTATGTTATGCGTTTTTTGCGGATCCATGCCCACTTTGCCCGTGTGTATACTGCTAAAACCTATTACTGTACAGTACATTAATGATTAAAAATGTTATGTTTCTGTTTGCGATCCGCAAACGGATCGCATACGGAAACAAAAAACGGTACAACGGATAAAAAAGGACCGCAAAATACTGAAAAAGCCATACGGTTGTGTGCAAGAGGCCTTTGTCAGTATATTATATTCTATGACTAAGACCTGAATTGTATGGGCACTTGCGAGCCGCATTTGCATATATATAAAAGTTCGTTTTTGCTGCAGGAGAGCGATACTAGTGACTAACAAAGGTACCATTTAAATCATCTTAAGTTAAGCCAGAACCCTGTGTACTCGGTCTATAATGACCAAATGTGGTGACAGACTCCCTTTAATGCCGGATCCGGCATTCAGGCAAGTGATCCGGCATTTCAGGACGGAGATAATACCACAGCATGCTGCGCTATTATCTCCGTCCTGAAACATCAAAAAGACTGAACTGAAGACATCCTGATGCATCCTGAACGGATTTCTCTCCATTCAGAATGTATGGGGATGTGACCGATCAGCTCTTTTCCAGCGTAGAGACCCAACGACAGAACTCTATGCCGGATAATGAAAACGCAAGTGTGAAAGTACCCTAAGACACCACATTTGAAAAAGGCTTCTGGCTTCTCTAACCATGGTTGCCCAGTTGTAACCCCTGGAGGGAGCAGCGTCTGACGATCTATCCATCTGCAGCAGCCACATCAGGGGAAATGTACCAGTATATTCCCGGCCTAAAGCCCCGAGGACGGAACTCTAAGACGGAAAGCAAAAACGCAGATGTGAAAGGGGCCTAAGTCAGCCATTAAAAACTGACCTAATAATTATTCCCTATCCTGTGGATATGGGAAAACTTCAAACAACCAGAATACCCCTTTAAGGTGCATTTACACCAGACAAGGTGAAGCTGGTTGTCAAGAAGGAAGAGTTCCTTCCGGACAATCAACTGCTTTTTAAGATGAGGTGAAGGGCTGCATGTACATGCAGCGATCACCTCCACAGTATGGGGAGGAGGGAAGGCTGCTGTCTCTCGTCCCCATACAGTATCATTGGGCAGCAGAGTGCTGGGAACGATGATTGAGGTGCCCACACCTCTGATCAATTTACCCAATGATTGTACATTTCAGTCGTTCAGCGGGTGATTGGCGGCACCTTTAGTCAGGCAGACTACTGGGAATTCATAGGAAAGTTTGTTACCGATATTAGAGCCGGTTCACACACAGCTTTTGATGCAGTTTTTTGAGCCAGAAACAGAAAGCGGTTAGAAGGGAATGAGAAATGTAAAAGAAGGGTTAATACTTCTTCCTGATGGATCCACCTCTGGCTTTGACGTAAAAACTGCCATAAAAAGCGGAGTGTGACCGCCAAGAAGGGCCACGGATGCAGCCAGCATTCACACTATGTTTTTCTTATAATATGGGTGACTCCCACAGGGGTTGTCATTCAGGTTTCCTGGAAGCGTGCATAAAACCAGATATATAATTCAGTAGTGTGAGAAGACCTGGTGACAACCCCTGAGGGAGCTGTAATAGGAGGCAAACTGGTTGTCACCCTATTGTCATACATAGATATTATAAACCACTCAATGTGACGTTTCTTATACGTTTTAGAGAACGCTTTTTAGGTGCAATTATGTCCACATACAGTATACACACATGCAGCACACATACAATATATACACACACACACACACACGCCTTATACACACACATGCCTTATACACACACATACAGCACACATACAATATATACACACACATGCCTTATACACACACATACGGTATACACACATGCAGCACACATACAATATATACACACACACACACACACGCCTTATACACACACATGCCTTATACACACACATGCAGCACACATACAATATATACACACACACACACACACGCCTTATACACACACATGCCTTATACACACACACATACAGTATACACACACATGCCTTATACACACATGCAGCACACATACAGTATACACACACACATGCCTTATACACACACATACAGTATACACACACATGCCTTATACACACATGCAGCACACATACAGTATACACACACATGCCTTATACACACACATACAGTATACACACACACACATGCCTTATACACACACATACAGTATACACACACATGCCTTATACACACATGCAGCACACATACAGTATACACACACATGCCTTATACACACACATACAGTATACACACACACACACATGCCTTATACACACACATACAGTATACACACACATAGTATACACACACACACATGCCTTATACACACATGCAGCACACATACAGTATACACACACATGCCTTATACACACACATACAGTATACACACATGCAGCACACATACAGTATACATAAACACACATGCCGTATAAACATACAGTATACACACACATGCCTTATACACACACACATATAGTATACACACACATACAGTATACACACACATACAGTATACACACACATACAGTATA
The DNA here is from genome assembly GCA_033119425.1 of Bufotes viridis. Classification (NCBI taxonomy): domain Eukaryota; kingdom Metazoa; phylum Chordata; class Amphibia; order Anura; family Bufonidae; genus Bufotes; species Bufotes viridis. The sequence continues at coordinate 7,719 of JAKVIS010001089.1, forward strand.
CACACACATACATGCAGTACACATACAGTATACACACACATACATGCAGTACACATACAGTATACACACACATACATGCAGTACACATACAGTATACACACACATACATGCAGTACACATACAGTATACACACATACATGCAGCATAAACATACATACATGCCCTATACATATAGCATAAGCGCACACATACATACATACATACATACATACACACATACCCTATACACACACAGTGACATATAAGGCACGTGCACAGGCACTCGCCCGGTTCACACTGCCCCCCGCCTCCGTCTGCTCGGCGCTGTACCGTTACCTGTAGTCCCGGGCAGGCCGCCAGCTCCTGCCGCTCTCACTCCCGTGTCTAGCCGCTGGATGAGCCTGGTTCAGGCGGTGGCCGTCGCCCCAGTAACGCAGCTCTCAGAGCGGGCTATGAGCGGAGGCTGCATCCTCTGCGGCTTCCTCGCAGGTCAATATCCTGGTGTGTGAGGAGAAGGAGAACTTCCCAGGAGGGAGCTGCCTGGTTCCTAGATAGCAGTCACTATGAAGGGGAGGACGCTGAGCCGGGCGTTAGCTCTGTTTAACCCTGCACTCCCCGGGGCTGTGCTGTCCCTTTGTATCGATAAAAGGACTTGGATAAATAGCGGCTCCTAGCAACCCCCGACCGCCCGGGAATCTGAGGGCAGCACAAAGAAGCGGCGGTCTCTTCTGAGAAGGAGCTGCCTGCCTTGCATGTTAAGAGGCAGAGAGGGCAAGCGGTTAGCAGAGGGCGACCACCTGTCACAGGGCGTCGCACTATAGCATGCATTGCACACCCAGGATTCAGAGCCTTTCTACCGCACCTTCCACTGGGAAAGGCTGCATTTTTACCACTGTGCTGTCCACACACTGGTGTGCTTGGGTCAGGGGTTCTGGTAACCGAATACTAATTGGACCTATTGTGGATAGTAAGTTGTCGGGGGACAACCCCTTTAGGCCGCCTGGCGTCAGTGAACGCACATAAGATCCACACTAATTTCCATGAGGATTAGGCCCTATTCACACATCCGTTGTGTTTTGCGGATCCACGGAGCCGCGGATCCGCAAAACACGGACACACCGGCAATGTGCATTCCGCATTTTTGCGGACCGCACATTGCCCGGACTCCATAGAAAATGCCTCTTCTTGTCCGCAAATGCGGACAAGAATAGGACATGCTCTACTTTTTTTGCGGAGCCGCGGACCGGAAAATCGGCGGCGCGCTCCGCAAAATCGGATGCGGAGAGCACAGTGTGTGCTCTCCGCATCTTTCCCGGCCCCATTCACAGTCAATGGGTCCGCATGTATTCCGCAAAATTGCGGAATACATGCGGACTACATTGCGGATGTGTGAATAAGGCCTTAGGCCACATGCACAAATCCGCAAAACACAGAAGCCGCTCCGTGTGCCTTCCGCAATTTGCGGAACATAACGGGCGGGTCATTATAGAGATGCCTATTCTTGTCCGCAAAACAGACAACAATAGGACATGCTCTATTTTTTTTGCGGGGCAACGGAACAGAGCAACTGATGCGGACAGCACACAGAGTGCTGTCCGCATCTTTTGCGGCCCCATTGAAGTGAATGGGTCCGTGCTCGAGCCGCAAAATATGCGGCTCGGACACGGACCAAACATACGGTCGTGTGCATGAGGCCTTACCCTAGGTACACACCTAAGCGTTTTACAGCGCGTTCAAACGCGCTGTAAAATGCACAACATGTGAAAAGCCATGCTTCCCTATGGGCATGGTTCACATTTGGGCGTTTTACAGCGCGTTTGAACGCGCTGTAAAACAGCCAACGCCCAAACAAGTACATGAGCTTCTTTGGGGCGTTTTAACGCGCCTATGGACAATGATGCCATAGGGGAGAGTCACTCAATCGCGCGTATGACGCGCGTTTGTAAGTTAACAAAACGCGCATCAAAAAACGCGCATAAAACGCGCGTCATACGCGAGATTCAGAAACGCCTAGGTGTGTTCCCAGCCTTAATGTGCATTTCTGCACCAATTTGAAATTGCAGTTTTTGGTTTTAAATGTAGTTTTACTGCAGATCTCATGGTTCCATTGAAAAGGGTGAAATCTGCAGCTAAACCCGCAAACATTATTGAGGTGCTGTGAATTTGGAAATCGGCACAGCAGGTCAATTTCCACACAGAAAAAATAGTCTACGTGAACTTTTTGCAATCTCATACACTTTTGCTGGTACTGTAATACGCACAGGAAACCGCGTGTATTCTGGAACACGTCCGGGCGGCCTTAAGGCGTCCATTCTTTTTCCAGACAAATGAATAGCACATCATGTTGCGGTATTTTGCCGTGCATTTTTGCCAGATGTGAACCTGGCCTCAGCCACCATAACTCCGTTATGAACAGACGCCATGGTGCTGGCACCCTGCTGGATTCCTTACACCAGGCATGCTCAACCTGCGGCCCTCTAGCTGTTGCAAAACTACAACTCCCATCATTCACTGACAGCCTACAGCTATCATCCTGCAGAAGGGCATCGTGGGAGTTGTAGTTTTACAACAGCTGGAGGGCCGCAGGTTGAGCATGCCTGCATTACACGATGGAGACCATTGGCGCCCACAGACCCCATTGCTTTGACAGGAAAAATTGTGCTGCAAGCAGCCATGTTTTTTGCAGTTAGAAACATCCAAATCTGCACCAAAGTTTTCAGATGGAGCCTACAACAGAGATATAGACAGGGTAAAGAATATATAATGAGTCAGTAGCAAAACCCTGACGCCTATAAAAACGTATTGATATGCAATGTATAATTTTGTCAACAAACTATTAAAGTTACATACAGTGTAAATGCCGGTTCAAATGCGGGGCCCACATATAAAAAACTATTGTGTAAACAAGCAGTATAAGGGCACTTTCACACTAGCGTTAGAGGAATCCGGCAGGCAGTTCCGTTGCCAAACAGCCTGCCGGATCCGGAAATCCGTGTGCAAGCGGATACCATTTGTTTCCGGATGCGGATCAGTTTGACAAATGCATTGAAATACTGGATCCGTCTCTCCGGTGTCATCTGGAAAAACGGATCCGGTATTTATCTTTCTCACATTTTTAAAGGTCTGCGCATGCGCAGACCGGAAAACCGGATCACTTTTTCCGGAATACTTGGTACCGGATCTGGCATTAATACATTTCAATAGAAAATAATGCCGGATCTGGCATTCCAGCAAGTGTTACGGAATTTTGGCCAGAGAAATAACAGTGACTGAACTGAAGACATCCTGATGCATCCTGAGCAGAATGCTTTCCATTTAGAATGAAGCGTTTTTTTCCGATATTGAGCCCCTGTGACGGAACTCAATACTGGAAAACTTTAACGCTAGTGTGAAAAGTCCCTTAGTGATGTAATTGCGTCATTATATCATAGACCTGCACTATAGTGCCAAATCGTTGGCAATACAAAATATAAGTCCATATAGTCTTAAAGAAGAACTCCCGCAAAAATGTTTATTCTCTGACCTGTTAGAAAGGTACCAGATGTAAACTGTAGTGAAGGTAATCTTCTTACGTGTCTTTATTTGTTAGCTACCCCCTCCCTTCTGATCTTCAGCTGTGTCATGTGACCAGCAATCAGACTCTCAAAATAACACAGCATCTTATGTGTGGACAAGAAGCCACTTTCTCTATGTATTCCTATGACAGCCTCGATGTCAGTTTCTTCTGACTTCCTGTCCTGTGTCAGTTGGAGGAGCAGAGTGCTGTTCACATGACATAGCTGAGGATCAGAAGGGAGATTATAATTCACAAGTACAGTCACTGATGAGAAGATTACATTCACTACAGATTACATCATGCACCTTTCTAGCAGGTCAGAGAATACAAATTTTTGCAGGAGTTCTTCTTTAAATATTGTCCATTTGAGCTGAGATACCAGGACACAAAAAAGCATTGTCACAGTGCCATCCAAGTCACCAGATGTGTCAGAAAACAAGAACTATTGGAAACATCAAAAGACGACCGTGATATCTACACAATTGCGGCACCCAGCGAAGACCCCAGGCAGAGGAGGATTGTCTGCTACCTTTAAAGGGGTATTCCCATCTCAGACAATGGGGGCACATGGCTAGGATATGCCCCGTTGCCTGATAGATGCGGGTCCCACCTCTGGGCGCACAAGTATGGTATGCTCCCATTCATTTCTGTGGGGCCAATGGGAATAGCAGAGCCAGCCTGCCCTCTGTGACTTTGAAGGCTCCGTTTATGAGATAGCACCTATCAGACCTTGGTGGCATATCTTAGCAATATTCCTCCATTGTCTGAGATGACACAACCCCTTTAAGAACATCTTTGCTACAGAGGGGAGCTGGTGAGCAGCATTTTTAAACAATCAATCCAGAGACTGCCATTTAGCATCTTGATTAAAGGACATCCGTCAGCAGATTTCTACCTGGAACTGGCTGACCTGTTACATGTGCACTTGGCAGCTGAAGGCATCTGTGTTGGCCCCATGATCATATGTGCCTGCATTGCTGAGAATAATGATGTTTTAATATATGCAAATGAGGCTCTAGGAGCAATGGGGACGCTGCCATTACACCTAGAGGCTCAGCTCTCTCTGCAACTGCCGCATCCTCTGCACTTTAACAGGGTCAGGTGTGATGGCGTAAAGGCTGGGTTCACATTACGTTTTTCCCATCTTACATATACAAAAAACGTATACGTTAAACAGATGCCCCAGAATGATGCCATACAGTGGCATTAGTTCCTTTGTTTAAAAAAAAATATGTATATATTTTTTACTGGACTCTGTAGGATACAAGAACATGGTGTGCTGCATTTTTATATCCTTTTTTTTTTTCCAACGTTTACGTCAAACGGAGGCATAAAACATGATGTGAACCCAGCATTACACTGCCTGGCCCTGTCAATCAAAGTAGAGCCACTAGGTGTAACAGCAACACCCTTGTTGCTCCTAGAGGCTCATTTGCATATATTGAAATGGTGCATTTCTTCAGTGCAAGACAAGATGCAACTTTTCAGAATTGAAGGACATATGGACTTTGGATTGCTAAAAAAGTAATATTTTGAGAAAGTTCACCTTTAACCAGGATTATGTTCGCAATCCAGCCGTGGTTGTAACAAGCGGTAGTGTCTTTGGGTTGAAGAATTATGCCAGCAATGAATTGTGAGTGTGGCAGGGAAATCAAATAATATAATCCCTATCCACATGACGTGAATGCATTTTACACTGAATCCGGACCCATTCACTTCAATGGGGCTGTATACATGAGCGGTGATTTTCACGCATCACTTGTGCGTTGCGTGAAAATCGCAGCATGTTCTATATTCTGCATTTTTCACGCAACGCAGGGCCCATGGAAAGGAATGGGCTGTGTGGAAAAAATGCATAACATCCGCAATCAAGTGCGGATGCAATGCGATTCTCACGCATGGTTACATGAAGAAGATGTAAGTAAATTGATAAAAGCCAATTTACTGTATTATTTTCCCTTATTACATGCTTGTAAAGGAAAATAATAGCATTATTAATACAGAATGCTTCCTAAAATGTGGCTTGAGGGGTTAAAAAATAAAAAAAAATAACTCACCTCATCCATTTGATCACGCAGCTGGGCATCATCTTCTTTTTCCTCCTTTCAGGACCTGCAAAAGGACCTTTGGAGACGTAATCGCGCTCACCAGACGTCAGCGCAGGTCCTGCTGAATGAAGATAGATGTGGATAGGGGTGTGAAAGAGTCCTATTTATGCTATTTATAGAGGGTGTCCTGATTGTGACTCCCTTTTCGAGCTAGCTCTGATAGACCCAGCCAGTGTCTACTAGTTTCTATGCAGAGAGTTTGAGACAACACACATAAGACAGCATGCATGTCTGAAATAAAATTCCCGGCTGGAACAATCTGTGTATTAGTCATTTATTAGGCCAGTTTTACACAAGTGTATTACAGATGCAAATGTTCATTTAACGTTGTGTCTGATCATCCAAGCTAACAGCATAATAAGGATGTATTATGAAGCTAGTTCCTGTGATCAGACCCATAATCAGGCTCGACTTGCAGTAATAATACACTTATGTAAAATTGGCCTGATTGGCATTTTAGGAGGTTGAATACTTTTAAGGGTCCACTCACACGTCCGTAGGTGTTTTGCGGTCCACAAAACGTAGTCACTGGCAATGTGCGTTCCGCATTTTGCGGACCGCACATCGCCAGCACTATAGTAGAAAATGCCTTTTCTTGTCCGCAATTGCGGACAAGAATAGGACATGTTCTATTTTTTTCCGGGAACTGAAATTGCGGATCCGGAAATGCGGATGCAGATACAGTGCTGTCCGCATCCGTTCCGGCCCCATCGAAAATGAATGGGTCCGCACCTGTTCCGCACAATTGCAGAACGGATCAGGACCATTCATATGGATGTGTGAATGGACCCTAAACACATTGTGCATAGACATCACATGGCGGGTTAAAATAGAACTCTGGTCTCAGACTCATGTATTTCTATATCCAAATAACACCAATACACTGAAATGTGGGTGAAGTGGGTTCGCCAAAGCTTTATTACATATATGAACCATACTTATGAACCAAGCATCTTTTCATGCATGCATCTTCAACTCTTTGCACAATAACGGTCCGCTGAGAGGCAGTCCGTGGATGAAAAATCTGTGCCTCAAGACCGCCAAAGATAAGGCGATCCAGCAGCTGTGGCCATGCTTTCGCACTATAGGAAAAAGCACCAGCCTATGGGCATTCCCACAGTCCCTTCCACCAGAGAAGCCAGTGCTTTTTCCTATAGTGTGCAAATACGACCACCGCTGCTGGATTGCAGGGTGGTCGTACCCATGGGAACAAGCAGAGTATAATGTGATGGAAAAATTAATCCAGCCAGCAATATGGATAATCATAATACATTAGTAAGTGCCTTGTATTAACGTTAATTACATGATAAATGCCGGTTACTAAAGTGAGACAACCCCTTTAAGATCTCAAAAGAACGAGAATATTTCTAAGAAATATAAAGGGAAAAACTGGGATAGACTTCTTGATACTTTATTTTCAACTGTGGAAAAAGCTAATATAGCACAAATTTTCCAATATAGAAATATTGAAATGCAAGGGCCTACAGAGCTATAGTGGGGAGGATAAATGGGTGTATTCCTTTTTCCCTAATGTAGTTAAATATTAAATATTGTAATAATATAAAATTCAATAAAATAGTGAAAAAAGGGGGGGCATGGCAACTGGTAAAAGGCGAAGAGCAAACACAATGTTCCATTTCACTAACAAGGCCATAGGACATGCCTGCTGAATAAGGAAAACCAAGTATAGGTTCCTTCCTCCCTAGAAATGCATTGACAGAGGTCCCAGGCAGGTAAGAAAGGTTGATGCATTAAAGCAGGGATCAGCAACTTCCGGCACTCCAGATGTTGTGAAACTACAACTCCCAGCATGTTCCATTCGCTTCTATGGAAGATCTGAGAACAGACATGCAGTTGTGCATTTGTCTACCTGTTTTTTGGGAATCAAACCCAACAGAGAAACCCTCAAGTTAGGAAGAGGAGGATCAACAAAAGGACCCACCATACAACCCAATGCAAAGTTCGTCGACAATTTTTCCCAAGCCTAAGTCATCCTGAACTGACTTCAAGTTAGAACACAAACTAAAGAGGAAATATGTTCATAAAGGATATAAAAACCAACTGTGAAACCTTCACTGAGGAGCTTTGCCTCCTATTTCTTCAGGTTCAGAGCAAGGCACTGCCCCAATATGCCACCTTTTACTAGTATCCTCTGTGATGCCGGCAAAGCCCAACTTGGGAGCATGCTTCACCCTGCAGAAGCATCTGATAACAGAATGCACTCCGGCACAAATAGAGCATGCTTGTCAAAACTGGCGGCATAAAAAACAACAGTGGCCCTCATTGTACAACCAACAAGTTCCAAAATGCTGTCCCAAAACTGCAGTCATTTCTTTAGTAGCCTTAGAAGCCCAGCCAACTGAAGGCATAATATGAAATGCTGTGCAGCTTGTGGGTGCTATAAATATTATGCAAATATACAAATGATCAGGACCTGTTGACGGATAGTTCTAGCACACAAGATATGCCAGGACTGAAAAAGGCCTGGATCCAGTTCCCAAATGTCCTTGCAACTTGTGGTTTCTTCTATGAGCCCTTCTCAAAAAACACTCCTTGTCCACTGTAATGTGATCAACTGAAAGAAGAGACCAAATATCAATATAATCATCTGCAACAATATTTGCTTTCAAATCCAAGGACACATGTGTCCCAAATGGAGCAACTCCACAAAGTCACAAAAAGCAAACCTGGCTTATTTGTTTTCAAAGTGTGTCAACCTAGCTTTTAAAACATACAAAATCCTCACCCTTAGGCTACATGCACACGACAGTTGTTTTTTGCTGTCCGCAAATCGTGTATCCGACTTCCTTTTTTTTTCACATCCACATCTGTTCCGTGTGTCTGCAAATTTTGTAGGTTGTGTTTCCGTGTGTCTTCCGTTTTTTCTGCGGATCCGCAAAAAAAAAAAGTAAGGCTTGAACCAGTTTCTTAAAGTACCTGTATAAGTACCCTGGTTTCCAAGCAACCATCCGCAAAAAAAAATGGATGCGGATGACAAACGGATGGCTTCTGTTGGTCATCCGCCTTTTTTGTGGACCCATTGACTTCTATGGGTCCGCAAACCATTTTTTGCGGACAAGAATAGGACATGCCATACGCGGACAGCAGACGCGGACAGGCAACAGAAGAGGCAAACACATTTTTAATGGATCCATAGAAATGAATGGGAAACCATCGGATCCGCAAAAAAAAACGGAACGGAGGCCGCAAAAAACCACTGCCGTGTGCATGTAGGCTTAGGAGCAGAATGGGAAATAAGAGAAAACCAGACTGGTAAACAAGGGCAGTGTCGGACTGGGGTACTTGGGGCCCACCAGTGTAACAGTGTATCAGCAGGCTGAGTGGTATCAGCATTACAGACAGGATAGGACTGTTCTATTAGAGGCCGGCTGTTCTGTTCCGCATAATGTGGAATGCACACACCCGGTATCCATGTTTTGCGGATCCGCAATTTGCAGACTGTAAAACATCGAACAGTCATGTTCAGGAGCACTTACAGTGATAACAGAAATATTAAAGATGAAGTATGATGGCAGACATTCCCAGCAAAATGCACAAAAATACATGTGGCAGAATCAGAAACAAGACACATGCAGCGCACACCAATCACTCATTGGACACATGTGACACACAAGAAACTTATATATTGCACATAATGTACTAAAATAGAAATGCTCGCCTGTTAAAGGACCTGTGTCCACATTTCTAGTTATCCTCTGTCCACAGGATCGGGGATAACTAAGTGATCCGTGAGGGTCTGAACGCTGGAGCCCCCACTGATCCCCCTTCTTTTTTGAGTAGCAGGTCGAGCTGGAGATGGCAGAGGAATCCCCTGCCTCCCCGGTGTTCCAGTTCGAGCATGAACAAGGGTACTCACCCTTTCACCTCTCCAGGGGGTGGAAGCTGACTGGTTGATCCCCAGGCACTCCACCACTCATGGAAGAAACTCTCTTAGAGGTCCCACTGTGATATTGTTGGTCCACATCAGATTGGGGCAAACTGTCTACCTCCGAATGCTGTGTATCATGTCTTCTACAAGAAGGGGAAGGAGTACCAGAACGTCAATAGGAAGGGTAACTACTACAATGAAAGATCATCCTACTCGTCTGTGTTGTCTTGGTGCTTCGTGCTGTGACCGATGTATGCATTACACCAGAACAGGGTTACTACAAACGGATAATTGCTGTAATGCTATATTGTTAAGTGAAATGTTCTGACTCGTATTTGTATAGCTAATAGCATTGAATGGAAAGTTTAGGGATAACACCTTGGCTCATCCTATTAGGTTGCCAGAAGATGGACCTGGGTCTGCTCCCTGGTTAGTCATTGAGTAGTGTGAGTCTAGCTGAGGAATAGTGTGGACCTAAATATTCAAGCTCCTAAGTACTAGGCCCGGGCTCTGAGAACCTTCGTCTCTGGAACTTCTACAGCCAAGTAAGCTACTTTATAATTAGAAGTGCTCCACTGAGAAGGAAAATCAGAAGGTCCAGAATCTACAAAGCCGTGCATTAGAGTCAGTCAGTAAGGTATTTTGCACACTTATGGCAGAGAGACATTGCTGCAGTGAGAGGGAACATTGCTAATGCACCCTTCCACACTTGGAGATGGTTTGCACCACTCAGCCTGGCAATTTGCAAAAGCATTTAACAAGAACCTCAATGCATGTCTAAGGTTCTACAGAGAGTAGGAGTAGAACAACCCCCATCATTGCTGATTTCCATACATTGCTATTGGGGAAGGATTGCACTGAGTTATATGCCTTGGAACTGTGCTTTGTTATTGTCATATGTACTACTACTCCTATCCTGCACTTAAGTAAAGAGAGTTTTACTTATTAATACCAACTGGCCTGGTTACTATCTCCACCATTCGCTGGCTATTGCACCTGCTCTCCTGCCTTGCACCCAGACCAACAAGCAACGTTAAGGGGACCCCAACTGTCACCAGGCAGCACCACCAATGCCAGGGAAGAAAGGGTGTGCCCTCACTGCACATCTCCAGGGTGAGGCAGAGGGAGCTTACCACTGTGTACTGTGAGTACTACAGCACCCAGGTAGGGAAGGGGTGGCAGGCTTTTTCTTGCGTCAACAAGGTGGGGGCTGGGGCCGAGATGGTAAGATGAGCAGGTATGATGCTGCTGCCTACCTCTATCGCGGGACTCGTGGGTGGAGGGTATAGGCACAGGCCTGTCCACATCACAGACCTTCCAAAACATATACTCAAGCCAGCAATGACCATCCAGTGCACCTTCTGAAGTATAAGCTGCTCCAGGGTATCCATCTTCAGGATTGGATCTGCAACACTGATGATCTTCTCACCAAAACAGCAGAGGGTAAAACCGTTAACAGCTCCCCCTCTTTTATATTGTCAAGGCGCACCTTCTAAATCCTCTTAAAGTGTCCTAGCAGTATTTGTCCATTTCATTAATTGCTTTAGGGCCTGTTATTTTGTTAAAAACAGAGATCATACAGGGTTAAAACCATTCTGACACTAATCTGCTGTTTTCCACTTCCTGTTCCAGCTCATCACAGCAGAGGGAGCCATTCAGCCAATCACCGGCCTTAGCGATGACCCACCGTAGCCAGTGATTGGCTGAGGAGATCTTACTGCCATCTCAAACTGGGACAGGAAGTGGCAGAGCAGCGTTGTAACCATTGTTTGGGGATTGTAGGTAAAGTATCGTTATTTTTGACCCTTTATGACCCATTTTTTAAACAAAATTTTCTTCAAGAACACCTTTAACCCCTTCAGGACCCTGCCATTTTTCACCAGGACCAGGCTGTTTGTTGGAAATTTGACATGTGTCACTTTATGTGTTATAATAACTTTAGAATGCTTCTACTTATCCAAGCCATTCTTAAATTGTTTTCTCGTGACACATTGTACCTTATTGATAGTGGTAAATTTCAGTCAATATTTTTCATTTTTATATAAAAAAAAATACCAAATTTTCAAAAAATTGGAAAAATTCAGTTCAGGTCTGAAGTCACTTTGTGGGGCTTACATAATAGAACCCACCCATAAATGGCCCCATTTTAGAAACTACACCCTCAAGGTATTCAAAACTGATTTTACAAACTTTATTACCCCTTTAAGTGTTCCACAAGAATTAAAAGAAAATGTTGAAGACATTTCAGAATTTCACTTTTTTAGCAGATTTTCCATTTTAATCAATTTTTTTCTGGTAACAAAGCAAGGGTTAACAGCCAAGCAAAACTCGATATTTATTACCCTGATTCTGTAGTTTACAGAAACACCCCATTTGTGATCGTAAACTGCTGTACGGGCACACGACAGGGCGCAGAAGGAAAGGAGCACCATATGGTTTTTGGAGGGCAAATTTCATTGGGATAATATTAAGTTGCCATGTCACATTTGATGACCCACTAATGCACACCTAGAGTAGAAACAAAAAAGTGACCCCATTTTGGAAACTGAGGGATTATGTGGCAGTTTTGTTGGTACTATTTTAGAGTACAAATAATTTTTGGTTGCTCTATATTACACTTTATGTTAGGCAAGGTAACAACAAATTGTTGTTTTGGCACCGTTTTTATTTTTGTTACGGACTCGACAATATATGGTTGGTTGTTTGTTTTAGTTTTACATAATAAAGCATTCTTGAAAAAAAAATTCTTTAAGAGTCTCCATATTCTAAAAGCCATAGTTTTTTTATTTTATCGGGATGAGATGACGGTTTGATTGGTCCTATTTTAGAGTACATATGACTTTTTGATTGCTTGGTATTACACTTTTTGTGATGTAAGATGACAAAAATGGCTTTTTTGAAACCGTTTCTATATATATTTTTTCTTTACGGTGTTCATCTGAGGGGGTTATGTCATGTGATATTTTTATACAGCAGGTCGTTATGGATGTGTTGATACCTAATATGTTTACTTTTATTATTTATTTAAGTTTTACACAATAAAAGCTTTTTTGAAAAAATCATGTTTTAGTGTCTCCATATTTTGAGAGCCATATTTTTATTTATTTTTTTGCCCGATTGTTTTATGTAGGGGCTTTTTTTGCGGGTTGAGATGATGGTTGGATTTGTACTTTTTTGGGGGCATATGCCTTTTTGATCACTTGGTGTTGCACTTTTTGTAATGTAAGGTGACAAAAAAATGTTCTACGGTGTTCAGGTGAGGGGGTGGATCATGTGATATTTTTATAGAGCCAGTCTTTACAGATGTGGAATACCCAGTATGTCTGGTTTTCTTTCTTCTTTTCTATTTTGTTTTTTTACAATTTTGCGTGTTTTTCTTTGGGAATTTTATTTTATTGTTTTACTTGAAACTATTTTTTTTTTAATAAAAAACCCTTTTTATTTTTGTCCCACTCTGGGACTTTAACTTCTGGGGGTCTGATATGCTCTGCAATGCATTACAATACATCCTGTATTGTGATGCATTGCATGTCAGCTTTTACACTGACAGCCTGTCTGTGAGACCCAGCCTAAGGGGCAGGATCTCACAGGTTTCGATAGAAGGCAAGCCCCGCCCCCGATGCCTATGGAAGGCAGCGGGCTGCCTTCTCTGACATCGGGTCCCCGTCACTGCAGCTCGGGGACCCGATGGAGATGCGGAGAGCACCCGTACCCTCCGCAAACCCTCTGCATGCCGCGGTCAGCTTTGACTGCATCATACAAGGGGTTAATACGCCGGCATCGGTGTTTTCACCAATGCTGGCGTATGCATCAGGGGCCCGCCTGTCGGTGACTGCCGGGTCCGTGCCGCTGATCAGACGGGCGCAGCTCCTGCACCCGGCCGATCAGCCCGCCGTACATGTACGGCGCTGGTCCTTAAGTCACGTCCACCAGCGCCGTACATACATGTACGGCAAGGGCCTTTACGGGTTAAACTACTACTGGCACATTCCATTGATAGGCATACTGTAAGTTGTAGTTCATACCAAGAACACTATCTGAAGGTGCCTTAGTTGTTAATCAGTAACTTGCTAGATACCAACTGCCATTATTTCTTGTGAAGCCTTAATGCGGCTATATTATTAGCATATATTTTCCTTACATTAAGTTATCTAAGCACAGATTTCAATTCAACTTCAAAGGAAACCTGGGTGTGTAGCACTCCCTTCAGGCAGAGGTAGACTTCTTAGTTTAAAGTGCACACTATGTGGGAGATTTAACTGCTACCTTCACCACTTTCCCAAAAGGGGGCATGGTGTGAGCGGGGCCTTCGGCACTGGCAGATTAGTCGTCATTTACACCAGTTTTCTGGAGTGGTGTGAATGATGTCAACATGTATCTAAACATGAATTCTTCATCTTAAATTATTTGACATTGGTGCAGATAGTTTAATAATGTTTATAACTAGCTGCATGCATGTGCTGTTCTCGGCACATGTGCAGCTATTAATATATAGTGGCCAAATCCTTTAAAGCAGGGATGCTCAACCTGCGGCCCTCCAGCTGTTGTAAAACTACAACTCCCACGATGCCCTTCCATAGGATGATAGTTGTAGGCTGTCAAGGAATGATGGGAGTTGTAGTTTTGCAACAGCTGGAGGGCCGCAGGTTGAGCATGTTTGCTTTAAAGGGAACCTGTCATCCAGATATTCGACATTGTACTATGTACATTACTTATTATGTCAAGTATATTGTCCCCAATGGTGTCGTTAGTCTGCTTTTTATGTTTTATGGTTGCAGAGAAAATCAACTTTATTCCATGCACCCACAGTATGATAATATGAACTTTGAAGTCAAGATGGATGGCTTTTTCATCTTTCAAGTCAAGTTTGCCATACCCTCTTCCTGCCTCCTGATTCTTGATTGATGTTTCAGAGCAGTGGTGACATAATTTCCTAGCCTCTTGACACCTCACACACATCTTGCGCAGGATACGCTTTCTGCTCCAGATCAATTGTGCAGTGCCACAGGGTGTAAAGCGCCTGCCTTCATAGCGTCTCTTCTTGAGTGCTGTTTGCCATACTGGTGAACTCCCGGTTGTCTGTTCATCCAGAATATGAGCGAACCTTCCAGGTGTGCACTGCCACCCTTGCCTGGTGCTTGTGCAGAGAAGTACTTAAGCTAGGCACTGTACACCCAGCTTAACTGCGCAGACACCCTGGAGTCAGCAGAGTAAACTTGTGTGAGATATAGAGAGGCGAGAGGATGATATTACCACTGCTTTGAAACGTCAACAAAGGGGCAGGAAGAAGGTGCGGCGAACTTGACTTGAATGGTGCAAGTGGCAGCCTTCTTGACTTCAAAGTTCTCATTAGCATATGGCAGAACATGGAATAAAGCTGATTTTCTCTGCAACCATGAAACACAAAAGCAGAATAAAGACACCATCTGGGACATGCTTGACATAATAAGGTAATGCATTAAAGGGGTTGTCCCACGAAAACTATTCTACAGTTTTTAAACCAGCACATGGATCTGAATACTTTTGTAATTGTATGTAATTAAAAATTTTTATAATAAAATGTATCTGTATAGCGCCACCTGCTGTTTGTTCTTTTCCTTATTTCTTTGTCCTGCTCACTGATTTACCCTTCAGCTGCCTCCTGAGCTGTGATAGGGAGAGCTGAGACACGCCCCCTTAGCTGCAGCAGAGAAGACACTCCCCTGAGCTGTCAGCTTGATATAAATCTAGCAGAGCAATGAATGTGGAGATCTCAGGATCCATGTGAGGTACAGGGCTGCTTCTAGTTTTGTTAGAAAGAGATTGTCCTGTACTATATGATGTCTGATTTTCATTTTTTACATTAGTCATGGGATAACCCCTTTAAGGTAATAGTTAAATGTTGATTATCTGGATGAAAAAAGTTCCCTATAATTTATGACGGGGTGTGTGCCTCATCAAAAGTTAAGCATTCTGCGTGGGTGCAGGGGATATCAAGAGCGATGTAGAAAACACCAGTCTTGATAAATATCCCCCTATGTGTGGATATTAGTGATGAGCGGCAGTGATGAGTGATATTCGAATTTGTGATATTTGACGAATATTTTGTAGAATATTCGAAAAAAATTAATATATAGCAATATATTGAATAGAACAGTACACATAATTCCTCCCTACTTAGTGTGTCTGGTTCCCAAAGAAACAGTTCTTATCTGTTCTTATATGAGTTATGAACAGCGCCCTCTATTGGTTTCATAGCCTTATGAAAAGACTATTCGCTGTTGTGAGATCGTGAAAACTCAGATCCGATGGTGTATTCTAACCCCAAGGCATTCCCATGGTGATGGGGAAGCTCTATGCGCACGGCAATGGGCACTGACTGGAGCGGGCTGAAATCCTAGGGAGCCCGGACAGATAAGAACTGTATTTTTGGAAACCAGACACCCTAAGCAGGGAGGAATCATGTGTACAGTTCAGTGTTCACTTCAGATGGATGATGAAAAATGACGAATATTTGAAAAACAAATATATAGCAATATATTCTGAATATTCGCGAATTATCGAAGTGGCGATATTCGTTATTCGAATATTCGTGCTCAACACTAGTGGATATCTGGATCAATAGACAGCAATATTGTATGTGACAACTGCACAGTTGGTCATGCTGTATTCACATCACATTTTTGCCCAGCGTTTAATGTATGCACATGGCATATACATATATGTATGCCTCAGACAAATATCATACAGTAGCATCTGTCATCATAGGGTGAGGGTTCAATTGTGCAAAAAAGCAATATATCCGTTAATGTATATGTTTATTTTTTATTTTTTGCAGAATGGAAAAGCGTAGGATACTGTGCTTTTGCATCTTTTTTCCCCAATGTATATGGTAAACGTGGGACAAAAACTTGATGTTAACAGCCACCAATCATTCTCACATATACACTTGCTCCTTTGCCTAAACAAACCTTTATTTCCCTCTGCTAGATTCTTAAGCAAATTCCTAATTTTGGAGGTGGCAGCCAATGCACTCATTATAGCACTGCCCCCTAAATTGTGCTTCCCTAGGTGCTCGCCTTCAGGTTCTTAGTGGCAAATACAGCTCTGAACATCATAGTAAAAATAAAGAGAGGATGTGTTTTGCAGCAGTCAGTAGCATGTGCAGTATATAAAGCTTTAGACACAAAATTCATAACAGGTGTTTGATCAATGAATCACCCAATACATTTCCTGGTTCAGTTAGAATTGGTATTTAAACCATCCTCCTCATCATGCTGTTTACATTTTGACATCATGAGAACAAGATGACACCTAAGAATTGATCAACAGTACCTTGCCATTGCAAGGCTTCAAGCAGGATGTTCTCAGACGGAAGTGGTTGCAACACAGATACAAAGACTGGAAGAGTCACAAAAAGACATAGAAGTGGACATCCTTTGGCCACGTCCTACACTGATGACTGCTTCATTGTGAACAATGCCTTGCAGAACCGAATGATGAATCTCACACAACTCACATTTAAGGGAGATGAGAGGCTCCCAAGTGTCATGTCAGACCATTCGAAACTGTTTACATCAGCGCGGTCTGCGTGCTAGATGACCTGCAAGGGAACCTGACCAAAGGCGTCATGGTCTTGCGTGAGCCAGGGAGCATCTACGCTGGACGAGGGACCAGTGGGCCTCAGTGCTGTTCACTGATGAAAGTTGATTCATACTGAGAAGAAATGTGTCACAGGTTATGGGGAAGGGGAAAACACCAAATACACACAACAACCAATAGCCAACAGTCTAGGCCTCAAAAGGCAAGGAAGAGGGATGGTGACCTCCTATTAATCCCTAGGCTTTTCCCTAATGAGCATTTATAAAGTGAATTGTCATTTCCTGTTTGCAAAAGAACACAAATATCTGTTTAGTGTAGCAAACACAGACCAGGAGAGGAAGGAAGGCATAAAAAATGCTCCTGGCAAAATTATCCATACATCTGATGCTAATCTCCCATTAAATGGTGTATGACACATTAACAAGAGGTGTAATAATGTACTATATGTTGGATTTAGTACAATTTTGAGATTATGTTTAAGGACTCTTTTATGCTGACCATACTATTAAGATGCTATTCCGAAGTTACATATATTTTCCATAAATCTATTTCAGAAATTTCTGCAACAAATCTGCCTTGCGTTAATTCTGCAGCACGTGTGCTAGAGATGGCTGCAGACCATATTCTGCTGGCAGGGCAGTTGTCACCACATTACGGTAAGACTTTTCAGTCTTGTCGCCATTTATTGGATGCCCCACCACCTCGCTGTAACACTGAAAGATTTTCAGACGTGTCATGCACGACGTGTCTACTAGACCCGGCCCTCACACTTACCGCCCTGGACTCCACAGAGGAGCGATAGCAGAGAGTGGCACTCTGCTACACTACTGGATGGCCTCTACTTTACCTCACCGCTGCGCGTCTCCTCCTCCTCAGGACTGCCATAAACAAAGGTATTTAAATCTACTGAGAGTTTGTGTGGATTGGGGGTGGGGGAAATGAGGGGGAGATGGGGAAACGAGCATGTGACCAGATTGGGACTGTGGGCAGGAAGGGGAGATGGGGAGACGAGCATGTGACCATATTTGGGGGGGGGGGGTGAGCTTGGAAGATGGGGAAATGAGCATATGGCCAGATTTGCGGTGGGGGGAGGAATGTGAGCTTGGGGAGATGAGGGAACAAGCATGTGACCAGTTTGGGGGGGGGGAGGCAGGATTGCGAGCTTAGGGAGATGGGGGAATGATCACTGTAACCAGATTGAGGTTGGGGGGAGGTTGGGGAGCCTGAATGAGATTGCTGGGGGGATAGGGGAGGCTGGTTATGAAGTGAAACCAACTTTCTGACTACTTAGGGGAAGGAGTGATGAGCCTGAAAATGCTTTCTGGGGGAGATGGGGAACAAGCTAGCTGACTACCTTGGGGGGTGCGGTGGTGTTGGAATGTAATTAGTCTGTGAGGGGGTGAGATCTAATTGTGATTGGTGCAGCTCTACGGGGTCACCAATATATGGGGCATCAATGTATGTCAGACAGTGATGGGGGAGGGCAGCCCTCAGTCACTTAAAATGAGTGAGCGCTGCTCTTCCCCACTGTCAATAAGTGTATGGTTGGTGGGGAGGTCCTCCATATACTGGTCCACCATATATTGGTCCCTTAGAAGGATTCCAAGGAGCAGTGACAATCTTTGCTAGCCATATATTTGCCGGAAGGCAATTTTTCTAAAAAGTTGTAAACCTCTTTCTTTAAGCATTGCAGGTCAGCTGGTCAGGCATTGTTGTTCAGAATTTTAGGACATAGCTAGTAAATACCTGGTTTATGTCATATATTTGTGTTATATTACTTTTCTGTATGGCTCGGCACACTGAGCGCTTCAACTTAGATTTTTTTTAAAAATAGACACTCCGTACGAAAAAGGTTGCCGACCCCTGCTCAAGGAAGTAATTTCCTTTGCACAGGGGTGGACTAGGAACTTAAAGTGGCCCCATGTTTATGTGGGTGCAAGTTGACAGAAGTCAGGGATAGCACAAGAAACAGAAACAACAGAAGTAGGAGGGGCCTGCAATATTGTAGTGCAGCACAAAATATTGTCCCAGCAGTACCAAATACAGTACTGCCACCCTCACCACAGTATTCAACTGATCACCCTCCTGAGGACGGTGATACAGTTGAGTTCTGGAGGGCACCTGGGCCGTTGGTCAGGTTCATAATCACCTAATACTCCTAGCATTAATTAACGCTGGGAACATCAGATCTTTATGTATCTTTCCAGTGGCCATGAGGGAGGCTCAGGCAGCAACCGAGAAATTTCACTCTAGTGTGTCTGGCAGTCCGCCTCTGCCTTCAGAGACTTTCTGTAGAGTCTTTGATTGTGTTGACCATACAGAATAATGGAATGTGCTAAGAATTTTATGAGTAACCTATACATAGAACAACAAGTCACAGTTGGAGAAAAATGTGTTTGAAAAAAAGACAAAAGAAGAGAGACATTCATGCTACCTATTTACTCAACCTGTATGTCAATATAAGATGAGAAAAACCAAACTACAGGAACTTGATCAACTATTTCTTTAAATTGTTGGGAAAAGACTTCTGAGAGGCGGCGCTAAGCACTGGATCCATTTTTGAGGAACTTCTGCCAGTAAGCCCAATTTCTCCTGTGCAAGATAAGGGGTGGACAAGAGTCCTCTGTCACAGAACCAGCTATCCACCTTCCCTGGAGGCACCGGCTGTATCACATCACATTTACAGTCTTATGACTGGACACCACCATTCTCTCACAGCGAGACCACGCTCCAGCTTGTCCTCACTAACAAGCGTCACTATAAACCAGAAGGGCCAGCAGCACCTCCGGTGTGGGGATACGTGGAACAGACCTGGATTGCGGGTGTCTGGGTGGATGCAACTCGGGATCAGATGCCAAGGAGTAAGCTTCTCACTATTTAGGGGACAGATTAGCCACCTAGGCCACTCTGGCGGGAGCTCTTCCTCTCTTATCAAATGCAGCCATAATACTCACTTAAAGCCCCCTGGAGACGTGGGGTGTATGAACTAATAATCACCTCACTATACTCCAGCAGGCTGCTGGTGTTGTGCTTTGGACATTTGCTTCTCAGTGAACAGTGCCGTAAGCCTATTCCGCTTCCTCACTAAGGGGTGTTTTATACAGTGACCCTAGCCATCCTATTTAATTCTCAAATTCAACATGAAAACCTTGACACCCTAAAAGACCCAGCGGGCAAGTATCTCATGGTTAAAGTGAGTATTAAGGGAACTGTTTATTGTATAGGGAATTTAAATACACCCAATACATGTAATGTATTATTTTTCTTCCTTCTTGGAGGTTATCTCTAGCTGGGATGTGGTGGATGGGGACTTCAGTGTCGTCAGGATTTGATTTTGGATAGGTCGGGTACTCAGTCTCCCCCACCTCGCATTACACATAATTCTATACAGTCCCTTGTGGATCATCTGGATCTTTTTAATCCATGTTGCACTCAGCATCTGGTCGATTATTACATGCCCAACTCCCAGGCTAAGATAGATTATTGGCTGTTATCATTTTCCTTACTTCTTTTCCTCTTACAAAATTTTAGACAATTATATCTCGGATCATGCCCCAGTAGTTAATTAAACAATCTCACCTACTCCGATTCCGCATTCTAATAGATGGCGATTTTTCTCTTATCCTTTCTGTTCTGCATAATTTAAATATATTCTAGAGGGGTTTTGGGAATCCTATAAACTAGATAATGCTGCCTCCCTCGACAACATTAATCTTTTCTGGTCTGCTTTTAAAGCTGTTTTACGTGGCCAACTAATTTCCTACATATCCCACAAATGAAAACGGTTAACGGAATCTACCTTTACAGTTCAGAAAACTCTCACTTTGGCTTATAGAGAGTTTAAATGGCTCAATATCCCAGAAACCTGTTGAGCATATCTAAATGCTAAGGTGTCTGCAGATGTGCTGGCTCATGCATTTAGATTATAAGAAACACAAATATGGGGGAATAAACTATATAGGTTTTTGGCTTCTTTTACCAGACCATTTTATGCATTTACTAGAGTTGCCAACTTAGGAGCCTCCTCTGGTTCTCTAGTGATGCATCCTAAACACATTAGTGAAGAGTTTAGAACTTTTTTCGTATCTCACTATAATAAACCCTCCAGTAGTACAGAGGAGAATTCTACCTTTCTGCTTCAGGCTCAGTTGCCAGAGTTATCTGAGGATCAGATGGCTGTCTTAAACGTTTAGAAGAGCTGCTCCAAACTATGAAAACCCTGAAACTTTTCAAGGCCCCATATTGTTTCCTCTAAAACTATCACAGACAGGTTTAATAATATGTGTATTAGAGTTCTCCCAAAACCAGGAAAAGACCATTCCCTATTAGGATCTCATCATAGATAAGACATTGGCCAGTAGACTGAAACTTTTTTTGCCTGATACTATATGCCCATTTCAAACCGGTTTTCTTCAATGGAAATCTATTACATTTAATATACGGATGGCAATCTGTTCTATATCGCATTGTTGCTCTCAAAAATACATCAGGAGTATATTAGTTGGCTTCAATGCAGATAAGGCGTTTGACTGAGTGTTGTGTTCCCATCTTAATAGAATATTAATTCTATACAACTTTGGCAAATATTTCTATGGTGCTGTCTAATTAACCGCTCCCGGACCGCCGTACACAGGATCGCGTCATGCGGGCAGCCGGGATCTTCTGTTCGGACGCATCTACGCGTGATCTCGCGAGACGCGAGATTTCGCGTATATGCGCCCGCGCATGCGCAGATCGCGCACGGCAAAAGGCGCAGGGCTAGTTGGTCATCAGCCTGCCAGCCAATCGGCAGCGCTGGCGGGCTGATGACTTTTAAAAAAACGAATGAGAAGCCATTTAACCCATCATATTTATAAATATGATGTGTTAAATGGCTTCTGTGCCCTCTCCTGGGTCCTTTTCGTCGGTTGGACCCAGGAGAGAGCACACCTTACTGTGAGTACACACAATCACCACACATTAGCCCCCTGATCAGCCCCCCATCACCCAAATTAACCCCTTGATCACCCCTTTCATCACCTGTCAATCATCTAGTGAAAGGGAAAAAAGTGATCAGTGTAAACTGTCACTTTTTTTTTTCACTAGGATTGACTGTTAGGTTTAGCTTAGTTTAGGCCCCTTTGGTAGGTAGTTAGCGTTAGCGCCCAGCCCACCGCACCGCAGTCACTGGTTCGCTGATTAGCGTAGCGCTAATCAGCTTTTGTACTTTTATAGTATCTGTAAGTGATCAGAACTGATCACGGTCAGATATATAATAGTACTAGTGTCACCTTAGTTCGCCCTCCACCCAAAACGCAGTGTTTGCCCGATCAGGCCTGATCGGTCGCCCACACCTGCGCTCACCCACGCCCACCCCGCCGCAGTGACAAAAAAATTTTTTTTGTAATCACTGCACAATCCCTTCACAAGCGCTGCGGCGATAAAAAAATCAGTTTTGATCTTTTTATCAATCGCAGCAGCTTCTGTACTTCGCTACCCTCTCAATTGTAAGACAGGCTTGCTTTTTTCTTGGGTAGTCTCAGGGAATACCCCTAAATTTAGACGCCCAAATGTCAAACAAGGGGTATTCTCCTGAAGAGGCCTACAGGATTCTGACCCAGTCGGATGAGGAATGGGAACCCTCATCTGACGAATCTAGCGGGTCAGAATACGAACCTGTAGAGAGCAGTGGCAGTCTGACCCAAAGTTCTGACGAGGAGGTTGAGGTCCCTGATAGAACCAGGCGTACCCGGCCCCGTGTTGCTAGACCGCAGGTTGCGCAGGATCCGCTTCAAGGGCAGCAGAGTGGGGCTGGCGCTGCCGGATTACGTGGTGAGGCATACACCAGCAGCGCAGCCCGTCCTGGACCTAGTACCAGCACTGCCGTACAACATGGTGAAGTGGCAAGAACCAGAAGGTCAGTAGAAGCTGGTACGGTGGCACGTGCAGTAGTTTCCCCGTCGCAGCCACCTCAAAAACAGGCCCGTAGAGCCCCTAGAGTCCCTGAGGTGCTGGCAAATCCTGATTGGCAGCCCCCAACTTCAGCCGCACCAGTAGTTCCCCCTTTCACCGCCCAGTCAGGAGTTCGGGTGGAGACAGCTCAGATAGGATCGGCGCTGGGGTTTTTTGAGCTGTTTTTCACTGAGGAGCTCTATGACCTAGTCGTGGCAGAATCAAATCGGTATGCCACTCAATTTATCGCCGACAACCCGGGAAGCTCTTATGCCCAGCCTTTCCGGTGGAAACCAGTCCAAGTTTCCGAATTTAGAACTTTTCTGGGCCTTCTCCTCAGCATGGGCATTACAAAAAAACATGAATTGCGGTCATATTGGTCCACGAACCCAATTCATCACATGCCCATGTACTCTGCTGCCATGTCCAGGACACGTTTTGAGACTATCCTGCGTTTCCTGCACTTTAGGGACAACAGCACCTCCCGTCCCAGAGGCCACCCAGCTTTTGACCGGCTCCATAAAATTCGGCCCCTCATAGACCATTTCAACCAGAAATTTGCAGATTTGTATACCCCCGCACAAAACATCTGCGTAGACGAGTCCCTAATACATTTTACCGGGCGCCTTGGCTTCAAGCAGTACATCCCAAGCAAGCGCGCCCGGTATGGGGTCAAATTGTATAAGCTCTGTGAAAGGGCCACAGGCTATACGCACAAATTTCGGATCTATGAGGGAAAAGATCAGACCCTGGAGCCGGTGAGTTGCCCTGACTACCTGGGAAGCAGTGGGAAGATAGTCTGGGACTTTGTGTCACCCTTATTCGGCAAGGGGTACCATCTTTATGTGGACAACTTTTACACAAGTGTGGCCCTCTTCAAGCATTTGTTCCTAGAACAGATGCATTTGTTCCTAGAACAGATTGGCTGCTGCGGCACCGTGCGACCTAGTCGCCGGGGCTTCCCCCAACGGCTCATTACCACCAGACTTGCAAGGGGGCAGAGGGCTGCATTGTGTAACGAAGAACTGCTCGCGGTGAAATGGAGAGACAAGCGTGACGTTTACATGCTCTCCTCCATTCACGCAGACACGACAGTCCAAATTGAACGGGCAACCAGTGTCGTTGAAAAGCCCCTCTCAGTCCACGACTATAACCTCCACATGGGAGGGGTGGACTTCAACGACCAGATGTTGGCCCCTTATTTGATTTCCCGAAAGACCAGATGCTGGTATAAAAAGGTGTCTGTATATTTATTTCAATTGACTCTATATAACAGTTACGTTCTCTACAGTAAGGCTGGGAGAACGGAATCCTTCCTCAAATTCCAGGAAGAGATCATCGAGAACCTCCTGTATCCAGGAGGTTCCGTGGCCCCAACCACCAGTGTAGTTAGCCGTCTACACGAGCGGCACTTCCCCAGCGTTGTGCCTGGTACCTCAACCCAACCGCCACCCCGAAAAAGATGTCGTGTCTGTAGCAGGAGTGGAATAAGGCGTGACACCCGTTATTTCTGTCCTGACTGTCCTGACCACCCTGCCCTATGCCTTGGAGAGTGTTTCCGGAAGTACCACACCCAGGTACACTTAGGGACGTAGGGACAGCACTACACAGGTAGTTTTTTTCACTCAGGCTCTAGGGTCTCTCAGAATACTAGGTTTTGAGAGACCCTAACACATAGGGAACGGTGCTGGTGTGCTACAGCAGAAGTTTGAAGCGGTAGAAACCTCTCCTTTCACTTGGGATAACGTGTATAATGTACTTCGCACCATCTCTGTGTGATTTACACTTTACACATTGTCCCATGGGAAAGGAGAGGTTTCTGCTAGGAAAATAAAGAGTGAGATGGTAAAAAAAAAATTAAACAGGTAGCAAGAAAAAAAAATCTGGTTTTTATGTTCATGTTTTACAATGTTCTGGTTTTATAAAGTTTGCAACGTTCAAGTTATGTGCCTGCTGCCTGTTTTTTCTTCTTTTTTTTCCCCCATAACCACCCTTTATTTTCCAGGTAAACCAACGGACCAACCGACAAAAACGCAGCAGCACTGATGTGAATTCTGAGAGAAGCATTGCGCTGCTGTCAGAGGACACGTGAAGTCGGTGTATGCGGCGCTGCAAGACGAGATTTCTCCTCTGCAGGACAGGTACGTTTGCCCTGGCATATGAGCTGAGGAGAGGTGTTGCAGTTCATATGCTTTGCATCAAAAAATCTGGCAAAGATGTCTTCCTCCACACCGATCGATTGATCGATGTGAATGGAGAAATCACGTTTGCCAGGACATAGGAGCTGAGTGGGTATGGATGTTTGGGCGGAGCCCCTATGTCCTGGCAATCGCCAGGCCCCTCTTTTTTTTCTTGCATATTTTTTGGCAGAGATTTTTTCATCCACATCGATCGATGCGAATGAGGAAATCTGTGCCGTTCATTTTTTCTTTCAGCCCAGAGGCTGAACGGAAAAAAAATCTCATTACCTGTATGCTCCATATAAGGAGAATAGCAGAAACTCCTAATGCTGGCCATACATGTAATGATTGCAGTGACCCTCAAATGCCATGGCAGTACAAAAACCCCACATGTGACCCCATTTTGGAAAGAAGACACCCCAAGGTATTCGCTGAGGGGCATATTGAGTCCATGAAAGATTGAACTTTTTGTCACAAGTTAGCGGAAAGGGAGACTTTGTGAAAAAAAAATAAAAAAAAAAAATTCCGCTAACTTGTGCAAAAAAAAAAAAATCTTCTATGAACTCGCCATGCCCCTCACAGAATACCTTGGGTGTCTTCTTTCTAAAATGGGGTCACATGTGGAGCATTTATACTGCCCTGGCATTTTAGGGGCCCTGAAGCGTGAGAAGAAAAATGCGTAAAAATACCGTTCTAAAGGTACTCATTGGATTTAGGGTCGATTTGTGCAACTTGGCTGCAAAAAAGTGGCACACATGTGGTATCGCTGTACTCAGGAGAAGTAGGACAATGTGTTTTGGGGTGTACTTTTACATATACCCATACTGGGTGTGAAAAATATCTCTGTAAATGACAACTTTTAAAAAAAAATTTTTTGTTGTCATTTACAGAGATATTTTTCACACCCAGTAGGGGTATAGGTAAAAATATGCCCCAAAACACATTGCCCTACTTCTCCCGAGTACGGCAATACCCCATGTGTGCCACTTTTTTGCAGCCAAGATGCGCAAAGGGGCCCTAAATCCAATGAGTACCTTTAGGATTTCACAGGACATTTTTTACGCATTTGGATTCCAAACTGATTCTGACGTTTAGGGGCCCCTAAAATGCCAGGGCAGTAAAAATACCACACAAGTGACCCCATATTAGAAAGAAGACACCCCAAGGTATTCTGTGAGGGGTATGGTGAGTTCATGTAAAATTGTATTTTTTTGGCACAAGTTAGTGGAATATGAGACTTTGTAAAAAAAATAAAATAATCAATTTCCGCTAACTTGTGCCAAAAAATAAAAACTTCCATGAACTCACTATGCCCATCAGCGAATACCTTGGGGTGTCTACTTTCCGAAATGGGGTCACTTGTGTGGTATTTTTACTATCCTGGCATTTTAGGGGCCCCTAAGGCGAGAGAAGCAGTTTGGAATCCAAATGCGTAAAAATATCCTGTAAAATCCTAATGGTACTCATTGGATTTAGGGCCCCTTTGCGCATCTTGGCTGCAAAAAAGTGGCACACATGGGGTATCGCCGTACTCAGTAGAAGTAGGGCAATGTGTTTTGGGGTGTATTTTTACATATACTCATGCAGGGTGTGAGAAATATCTCTGTAAATGACAACTTTTTAAAAAATTTTATACAAAGTTGTCATTTACAGAAATATTTTTCACAACCAGTAGGGGTATATGTAAAAAGACACCCCAAAACACATTGCCCTACTTCTCCCGAGTATGGCGATACCACATGTGTGCCACTTTTTTGCAGCCAAGATGAGCAAAGGGGCCCTAAATCCAATGAGTACCTTTAGGATTTCACAGGACATTTTTTACGCATTTGGATTCCAAACTGCTTCTGACATTTAGGGGCCCCTAAAATGCCAGGGCAGTAAAAATACCACACAAGTGACCCCATATTAGAAAGAAGACACCCCAAGGTATTCTGTGAGGGGTATGGTGAGTTCATGTAAAATTGTATTTTTTGGCACAAGTTAGTGGAATATGAGACTTTGTAAAAAAAAAAAAAAATCAATTTCCGCTAACTTGTGCCAAAAAATAAAAACTTCCATGAACTCACTATGCCCCTCAGTGAATACCTTGGGGTGTCTACTTTCCGAAATGGGGTCACTTGTGTGGTATTTTTACTATCCTGGCATTTTAGGGCCCCTAAAGTGAGAGAAGCAGTTTGGAATCCAAATGCGTAAAAATGTCCTGTAAAATCCTAAAGGTACTCATTGGTTTAGGGCCCTTTGCGCATCTTGGCTGCAAAGTGGCACACATGTGGTATCGTCGTACTCAGGAGAAGCAGGGCAATGTGTTTTGGGTGTATGTTTACATATACCCATGCAGGGTGTGAGAAATATCTCTGTAAATGACAACTTTTTAAAAAAATTTATACAAAGTTGTTATTTACAGAGATATTTTTCACACCCAGTAGGGGTAAATGTAAAAAGACACCCCAAAACACATTGCCCTACTTCTCCCGAGTACGGCAATACCACATGTGTGGCAATTTTTTGCAGCCAAGATGTGCAAATGGGCCCTAAATCCAATGAGTACCTTTAGGATTTTACAGGACATTTTTACGCATTTGGATTCCAAACTGCTTTTGACGTTTAGGGGCCCCTAAAATGCCAGGGCAGTAAAAATACCACACAAGTGACCCCATTTCGGAAAGAAGACACCCCAAGGTATTCTGTGAGGGGTATGGTGAGTTCATGTAAAATTGTATTTTTTGGCACAAGTTAGTGGAATATGAGACTTTGTAAAAAAAAAAAAATCCATTTCCCCTAACTTGTGACAAAAAATAAAAACTTCCATGAACTCACTATGCCTCTCAGTGAATACCTTAGGGTGTCTACTTTTGGAAATGGGGTCATTTATGGGGTGTTTCTACTGTCTGGGCATTGTAGTACCTCAGGAAACAGGACAGGTGCTCAGAAAGTCAAAGTGCGGAAATTCACTTTTTTGCACGCTATAACTTTTACCCAAACCAATAAATATACACTTATTGCATTTTTTTTTTATCAAAGACATGTAGAACAATAAATTTAGAGAAAAATTTATAGAGAAATGTAGTTTTATTTGATAAATTTTCCAACATAAAGTGAAAAATATCATTTTTTGCAAAAATTTAATAAAAAAAAGTAAAATATCAAAAAAAGTAAAAATGTCAGCAAGAAAGAAATAGCACCAAATGAAAGCTCTATTAGTGAGAAGAAAAGGAGGTAAAATTCATTTGGGTGATAAGTTGTATGACGGAGCAATAAACGGTGAAAGTAGCGTAGTGCAGAATTGTAAAAAGTGGCCTGGTCTTTAAGGGTGTTTAAGCTAGGGGGGCTGAGCTGGTTAATGTACTGCCAACCAAAATCATTGATCTGGGTAAATAATATCTGTTGCTCCTTTTTTCCAGTACATATGGGTGCTAGGCAAAGATGCCCTCTTTCCTTGTTATTATTTAACATTGCATTAGACCCCCTGCTATGTGCTGTACTGACCCTTCCATCTTTCAGGGGCATCATGGTAGGTGGATCTGAAACTAAACTATTGGCCGTGGATGATTATCTCCAACCCAGAGCAGGCAATCCCGGGCATAATGTCGGTTAGTGAGTATTTTGGGGTACTTTCAGGATTTTTGTACAGCCAGGAAACATTGGGGTAACACTTTTCCCTTTCAGTGGCGGTCAAAATTGATCACTTATTTGGGAATAGTTTTACCTGCTAATCCCTCCTTGCTATATAAATTGAATATTAAACCTACATAAGCAGCTCTTATCTCCATGGTTGAACCCTGACAGCATTTCACTGTTTCATTCTCAGCTAAGTGCCATCTTCTTAAACTGGTTGTGTATTCTAAACTTCTCTATCTACTTCAAACATTGCCTATTTTGTTACATAAAGCTGATGTCCAGTCGCTTCAGAGAATATTCTTGAAATGTATTTGGGTATTAATGCTAGACAACACTGCTATGAATTTCAGATATGTCCTTGATTGCATTCACAGATTCTCTAATTTTGCTAATGTGGACATGGACAGTCAGTTGTTCCCCATATTTCATTGGAGGCAATGTTGCATCTCGCTGCTGAATCTTTTCCCTCATCTATTGAAGACTTCTCAATCTTGTGGTCCACTGTACAAGCTTGGAGAAAGGTTAGGAAAGTATGTCAACTAGACAGTCAGTACACTAATTTTCAACCTTTTGTAGGCTTTCTGGAGGGTAGACCCCCTAGGATTTATTACACTCTGGCTATTTAGGGTTGTTCATTAATCATAGAACTATTAGATAACAATTATTCCATTCTTTCTTACGAATCTGCAGCTCAAAAACTTCCCGCATTCAACAATCATTCTTTTCTTTTTCTTTTTTTGCGAGCCCGTAGTTTTTTTTGAGAAGCTATCTATATGGGGTTACTGGGTAATCTTTAGGGGCATGCTTAAATGTATTCCTCAAGCATGCAAAATCTCAGACCTCGTCCACTAGCAATATCTATAATTTCCTTAGATATTCATGGTCATGGGAAATAGTGGATACTGGCCCAAAAAATGGACTAGTGGTCTCCCTGGTTGTGATGTTCATGCCCTCCTTGATGCCACATAAAAAATTCACAAGCATAATCCAGATACCAGTAGTATTCCATATAGCCTATATTAGCCCATATATCCAACATAAATGTATCAGAGATATTCTTTTTGTTGTTGGCCCTGAAAATGGACACTGATGCTGTTGGCAGGAGTCTGCTGTGTAACACGGCAGTCACCCAACTAGCTACAGCTCCTGATTGGGTGCTGTCTATGTACAGTGGATGTCGGGAAGGGGTTAAATGTAGCTACTTAGATTTATGTTATATGTTAGGATATGTAACTTTGTGATGTGAATGTTGACCTTTACTAATTCTGAGAATGAAGCAGCAAAAACATTGGTATATATGTTGCCTACAACTCCATTCACGTGGACAGCAGTGAATGGGATGCAGCACAAAATCAGTGTTGCTTCCCTTTACTCTTAAGTTCCCCATATACATAGTATTGTTGGACAAACCCACTGTCTTCAGCAGGACCAGCCAACAATCTGATTTGAGATACTTGCGACTCTCCCCAACAGATGTTATGGGTGAAGAGGATTGGGTATGTTGAATTTCAGTGCACAATCCTTTTGGTCTCCTGGGAAACAAGCGGCTCCAGAGATGTCTGGCAGAAGCTTTCTCCCTTCCACCCTTGAATACAAATACACACAAAGCCAAACAGAACATGTATGTCTATGGGAGAGTCAAGAGATGACTATTGGCTGAACAAGCGTTCAGCTAGCAGCGATTGAATTTGTATGGACACCTTTAGGATCAGTGGAAGTCCTGGTAGTCGGACCCCCACAGATCCTAAAGTGATGGCATGTCCTACTGATATTTTGTAGCAAAGCTTATTGTGTCTAATTAATTAGTGCCCATGACCTGGTGTCAGTGGTTTAAAAGTATTGCCGGCTCTTGTCTAGAAGTTTAGTAGGACAGTCCCAATGTCCATTACATTTTTAGTTCTGGAGTTCTGGCGGTGAGGGCTCTGATGACTCAGACAGTGTTGCTTAGCAGTGTATGTGAGATTAGATGAAAAGTCATTCAGGTGTCAGCATCTTGTATCCTGTCCCCTTGTATTCAGTAATCATCCTCTCACAGGATGATGTCATTATAGCTCCAACCCCATTACAAATCTTTACAGCACACATAGCAATATATTATTATGCATCATGGTGGTCTGTATAATGTGACATTTGTTACCTGTCTTAGCCAAGACAGTTGCATCTTGGAACTGTTACATTTTGTTATGTATTAATTAATTTAGGTATTTATTTTAAGAAACATTAAATGGCAGGCACTGAATTAGCAAAAAAAGATGTGCAATTTGTGCACTGAAACAATAGCGACACTTATAAAGCAATGAATACAATATGGCATTATAAATGGCTTGGCAATAAAGGAAAAGCAACAGTTTTTTTTTTTGCAGCAAATTGAAATGGTACAAAATCGTTGGCATTTGTGCACATTACATTTCAAACACATTAACATAGGCACTGTGTCACAGTAATTAACCATTTGTTGTTAGACGCACACAAGCTGGACTTCCATCTCTACAGTTAGTGCTACTGGGGGAGGGGGCTCTGCTTCTG
Source organism: Bufotes viridis (assembly GCA_033119425.1). Taxonomy (NCBI): domain Eukaryota; kingdom Metazoa; phylum Chordata; class Amphibia; order Anura; family Bufonidae; genus Bufotes; species Bufotes viridis. The sequence goes on from JAKVIS010001089.1 coordinate 39,090, forward strand.
CTGGTTTCATTTCTGTATCTTTTTGTTTTTCTTTTCCTGTTTAACACACAAAGGAAATAGGATGAAGTGGAACAACAATAAAGCACAGGATAACAATAATAGTATACTATTGCAGTTTATCGAATAAACAATCAGAGGATTGCATGTTAAGGTCCGCTAAGGGGATTTTTACAAATATAACAAAAATATAAAAAATTCAAACCACCGTTTCTCAATTTTTACACATAAAAATAAACAATACTAAAATATTTATGTGAAGTGCATAGAATGGAAAAGAAAATGGATGCTTTGATTTTTTTGTCACTTCACTCCCCTCCAAAACTGAATAAATAGTTATCAAAAAGTCAGAACTCAAAATGGTACCAATAAAAACTATAGTTTGCCCCACAAAAAAAACAAGCCCTCACATATGTCTGTAGACAAAGATTCTGATGCAAAAAATATTTCTTTACACAGGTTTTTGTTTTTTAAAAAGAAGCAAAAACTAGTAACAATCTACATAAATTTGGTATCACCATTATCATACTGACCCAGCAAGTCATTTTTAATACACAGTGAATGGTGAAAAAATAAAACAAACATAAAAATGCAATAGCATTTTTTTTTCCAATTTACCCAACAAAGATTTTTTTCACCCAATTTCCAATAAAACTATTGGTTAATTAAATAGTGCCATTAAAATTACAACTTCTCCTGCAAAAATAAACCCTTATGTGACTATGTGAATACAAAATTATAAAAGTAATGGCTCTTGGAATGTGGGGAGGAAAATTTACAGAAGTAAAGTACAAACAAATGTCCTGGTTCCTAAAGAGTTAAAGAGCAACTCTGCAAATATGTAACAATCTGACAAAACGTCAGTTTTTAAAGTTTTAATGGTATATGATGAATTGCGTTGTGGATTCCGTTACCACGGACCATAACGCAATTAAAGGACTGAATGAAAAACAGAATGCCTTTAGAGGCATTTCGTTATGCATTTTGTTCATAGTAGAATCTATGGCCAGCATAACGGAAACCGGATGGATCTGTTATATTGGCCATAGACTTCTATTATGACAGAATGCATAACAGAATGCCTTGCCTTAATGGAGGATCCCTGGCAACAGGTCTATAGACCAATCATAAGGCTGATGTGGAGGTAATGTCTCAGCCTCCTTGTTATCAAAGATTTCTATATAGCTGGTATAAACAGGTAACCCTTGTTGATTCTGTGGAACAGGTGGAACATGAAGAGGATATACAGGTGTTAGGCATTGGGTGTAACATCTAGAACTCCAACAAAGAATCTGCCCTGAGTTACAGGACAAGGCTGTGCAGGCAGAGCCAGGGTAATCCCAGCAGGAGAGAGTTGGTAGATGCAGGTAGAACAAACAAAAAAATATTTTCTGTGTGGAGTGCCCCCACTTGTAAGTCCAAGGGCACGGCGATAAAGTGAATGGACTCTGTGAGAGCCCTCCTATCAATAGAAGGCACCACAAGGGCTTCTCAAGGCACTAAACAGGTATTCATTATGGGTTCACCACAGCCTGATGCAGGAAGTTTCCTGACGGACCAGAATTTGGGAAGGCCAACACAGTAAACTGAGTACCACTGAAGGATAGTATCACAGGTAAAGTCCATCTAGACACTGTCTACCTGCATGGGATCTGGCGTACAAGTTGAGGCAGAAGAAGGAGAACACCAGTTTTTGAAAAGTATGTGCCCGTCAAGGTGGTTTTCACTCACGGGCTGCCTCATTGGCATTCTCCCAGGACCGAAAGTCAATTTGGGTGGGAAGGGATATTAAGGCCTCTAGAGTGTATAGTATGTCTCGACCATTCAGTTCATCCTTGATTCGCTCTGACAAGCCTTCCCAAAAGGCTACCACTAGTACTTCATTATTCCAGGCCAGCTCTGAGGCCAGTTTTCAGAACTGTATGCTGTATTTGCCAATAGAGTAGTTGCCCTGACGTTGCAGTAGAGAGGAGGCCATGGTAAAAGTTTGCATAGATGCTTTGTGAGCCATTGTGAAATGTGTCCAGGAACTCTTGCAGATTATTAGTGACTGGATCACTCCTCTCCCATAATGGCTTAGCCCAGGCTGGAGCTTCACCAGACAGATATGCAACCAGAAATGCCACCTTGGTACGTTAGTATGAAACTGGTGCTACAGTAATTGTCAGAGCGTTATGCTGGGCGTACATGTTGTGCAAATTTGACAGTATTTGCTCCTGGCATTCACGCTGATGAGCCAGTTCTGGAAATACTTCAGATAGACCCACTGGTCTTTGCTGCAGAGATGTCAAGTTTAAAAAAAAATTCTAATCACCTCCCTTTCCCCGTATTGCAAAATGAAAATAAGCAATAAAAAAATGATTATTAGTAAAATACAAGTGCGGCAACCTTTTCAAACAGCTGAACAGTGGGGTCCCAAGAGTCGGACTCGGACTACCACTGATCTGATATTGATGATCTATCCAGAGAATAGGTCATAAATAGAGATGAGCGAACACCTGGATGTTCGGGTTCGAGAGGTTCGGCCGAACTTCCGGAAAATGTCCGGGTTCGTGATCCGAACTCAACCCGAACTTCTTCCCGAACCCGAACCCCATAGAAGTCAATGGGGACCCGAACTTTTGGGCACTAAAAAGGCTGTAAAAGACACCCAGAGGGATAATATACCGCAATAAACGCATTGCGACTACAACTTTGAGCTAACAATCACCATGGGAACGCCTCCTCCAGTAGAATGTACTGTCGGATCTGAGAATTAAGTTGAAATCGCAATGCGATTCTTATATATTTGCTTAATCGCATTGCGATTTCAACTTAGCATTGCTAAATAATTCCATCCATATCGCTAACTTACTGAGTCAGTAAGTTAAC